>JASPKZ010004101.1:0-17488 GCA_030220185.1 Diploptera punctata | reverse complement strand
AAGACTTCCGGGGCTTCGCTCAAATGCGGCTTGAAAACATTGCTACCATTTCATCGGATTGCTCTGCGATAACCACCATGCTTCTTCAAACACAGATCCTGTAGTAATCAGTATCACGCACTCTTTATGCTTCTCGAGTTGGAGCATCACGGTTAAACACCGCGGAACTCCCTTTGAACTCTAATGATTGATTTAAACTCCGCATACCACAAAACAGCTTGCGGCTTTCATTCGCGAGTCGCGATTTTCACAACTACAATTAAATCTCAGAACGAGATAACGTATTTTTGTGCATCTACCGACAGGATTCGAACTGGTGAGTTTTTTTGTTACTATGAACTTGTTTTAGTTTCTATCTCAACCGTTTGCCAGTAACAAGCAATTGAATTAGGTCCATTCGAGCGGTCCACCCGTGTATTATTTATTTAGTTCGGTTTTCTATTAAAGCGGTGTTGTTTTAGTTTTTAGAACTTTATTATTTAGTTCGGGTTTTCTAATAAAGCGTGTTGTTTTAGTTTTTTAGAACTATTATTTATTTAGTTCGGTTTTCTAATAAAGCGTGTTGTTTTTGTTTTTTAGAACTATTATTTTTTTAGTTCGGTTTTCTAATAAAGCGTGTTGTTTTAGTTTTTTAGAACTATTATTTATTTATAACTGTAGGCTTGTGTTGGTGTGTTTCAGGTTGTGGAAATGATCGTGATCTCCTCCTCCCAAGTGTACAAACAATATTTATCAGCCGCAGCAGTTTGTGTGGACCGAGTCTCTCGTTGCCAAAACAAATGTAAAACTATTGTCAATCTTATAAAATACAATGCTTTACCTCAACACCACCTTTATTACACTTTTTACCCAATTACAGCCCATCTGAGCAAGAACAATGCATTTTCTTTCATACTATCTCAATAAAATAAGTTAAAATATACCTTCTTAGGTAAAATCCGTCGTCCTCAACTTATAAAATATGTATTCTTTATGCATGTAGGCCGTTCAGAACATCCGTTCCATCTTCAGCAGGCCCCTCTTTGCTATAACATCCATTATGATGGTTGATGCTGCTGGTCCTAATGTGGTGTTGTCGTGACACATTAGGACAGAAGCATCAACCATCACATTAGATATTGTAGCAAAGAGGGACCTGCTGAAGATGGAACGGATGTTCTGAAAGGCCTACAGGCATAAAGAATACATATTTTATAAGTTGAGGACGACGGATCTTACCTAAGAAGGTATGTTTTAACTTATTTTATTTTACGACTCTCCACCTCAACGGTTTTAACAATGAATTTTATTAGTATTGATACTATCTCAATATTATAAAGATATTGTGAAAAGAAAAGTTAATGTGTGAACCAGGAATCGGACCGTGGACCTCTACTTCTCCAGACTAGTGTGCAGTCCACTACACCATTCTAGACTTGGCACAAACATTAACAATTCTTTCCACATATACAAATCTATAATATATGGTGTAGTGGGCTGCACCACTGGTCTGGAGAACTAGAGGTCCAAGGTTCAATTCCTGGTTCAGACATTAATTTTTCTTTTCACAATATCATTATAATATTATAATGTGATCCATTATTGGAACTGTGTTAAAATAACAGTATTGGAAAATGTTAAAATACTATGTCAAGTTTACTAGCTAACGCCCGGCGTGCGCTGCTACGCCTAAATAAATTAAAATGATTTTTAAATGTTTATTTCAGGTGAATATCTACAAAAAAAAAGTACCTTAGTTGAAAGAGTGATTTTTCACCATAAAAATACAACCATCAAGAAACGAGGACTTGGGTTCCACTGGAGTAAAATTTTCCGCAGGTAAAATTGTTCCGAATTTGGTTCTCCGGGCAGGGACTACTTCAGGGAATCCATGCAAAAGATATGAACAATTAAGTCTCGTAGACTGCGATGGGCAGGACATGTAGCATGAATGGGGAATGAAAGAAGGGCTTGAAAGCTTCTTGTAGAAAAACCAGAGGGAAAACGCCTAGTTGATAGACAAAGAATGAGGTGGAAAAATAATATTAACCAAGATTTGATGAAATTGGATTATACAGGGGATAATTAGAAAATATTAGCTCAGGATAGGGATGTATAGAAAGAGCTTATGTCCACACGACCATGAACCTGCGAATTCGATAGTACATGTCAGTTAGTTCTTCTTCTTGTTTAGTAGGTGACTACAACCTCATTGAAGTTTTGGCCTCCTCAACAATTTTTCCCCATCTGGATCTATCCTGGATACAGACTGGTCAATTTCCCTTGCTTGGGTCTATGTCAAGTAATCAACTTTTATAAGATTCATGATGTGTTCCGTTGAGGTATTATTCAAAATTAATATAAAAATTATGGAATATTCACCTGAAAGGTCCGTCTCCTCAACTTAATTAATTATTTAACTGTAGCGCTTTCGGGACTTGTCCCATCATCGGCAGGATCCAAAACACCAGTTTTGAATCCTGCCGATGATGGGACAAGTCCCGAAAGGGCTACAGTTAAATGATTAATTAAGTTGAGGAGACGGACCTTTCAGGTGAATATTCCATAATTTTATATTAATTATGTCAAGTAATCCATTCGGTTACATTATGTTGAGGTTCCTTAGCCAGTAATTGTTTTTACGGAGTTAGGGAACTGGCCTAACGTCCAACCTCCAACCTGGAGGGACGGGTCATTTGAATTCGGTGTTTCCGTCCCATAGATCAGTTGCTTTTACTACAGCTCTTGAGTCTGCTCTACCCATGAAGAACTTCATCCGCCAGCTGCACCGTTCGGAATTGAGTCTGATCTACCCATGAGGAACTTCATCTGCCAGCTGTGCCATTCGGAATTGAGTCTGATCTACCCATGAGGAACTTCATCTGCCAGCTGTGCCATTCGGAATTGAGTCTGATCTACCCATGAGGAACTTCATCTGCCAGCTGTGCTGTTTGGAATTGAGTCTGATCTACCCATGAGGAACTTCATCCACCAGCTGTGCCGTTTGGAATTGAGTCTGATCTACCCATGAGGAACTTCATCTGCCAGCTGTGTGCTTTGGAATTGAGTCTGATCTACCCATGAAGAACTTCATCCGCCAGCTGCACCGTTCGGAATTGAGTCTGATCTACCCATGAGGAACTTCATCTGCCAGCTGTGCCATTCGGAATTGAGTCTGATCTACCCATGAGAAACTTCATCTGCCAGCTGTGCCATTTGGAAATGAGTCTGATCTACCCATGAGGAACTTCATCTGCCAGCTGTGCCATTCGGAATTGAGTCTGATCTACCCATGAGGAACTTCATCTGCCAGCTGTGCTGTTTGGAATTGAGTCTGATCTACCCATGAGGAACTTCATCCACCAGCTGTGCCGTTTGGAATTGAGTCTGATCTACCCATGAGGAACTAACTTCATCTGCCAGCTGTGCCGTTTGGAATTGAGTCTGATCTACCCATGAGGAACTTCATCTGCCAGCTGTGCCATTTGGAATTGAGTCTGATCTACCCATGAGGAACTTCATCTGCCAGCTGTGCCGTTTGGAATTGAGTCTGATCTACTCATGGGGAACTTCATCTGCCAGCTGTGCCGTTCGGAAGGACTCCTTCCCCACCGAAGCTGTCGTTGAATCCCTCTTCTGGAGTACTTCTTTGTCTGGTCCCTCACCTTTGACCTGTCCGACAAGGGAGACCCTACCAGTAGCTATGCTACCGTCGGCATAGCTCTCAGTATCATTGGGAATAACAAGCTCCACCGCCAACTTCAAGGTCCTGTTACTCCCTACGTGGAGCAGTCAGTTATACAATGCAATTCCCAAGAGCACCAAATGTTACAAACTGTTGCTCGACACAGGCAAATTACAGCTGCTTATTTTAACAAGAGTTTTATTGGGAATTTAAACATTAGTATATAAAGCCAGTAGAGCTTCTTTCAATGTTTCTATTACAAATTTAACATTTCTCATTTCTCTATTGATAACAACTCAGGTTCAGGAATTACATGTGCATTATTTTCATTTTATCAACCAGCAGGATACCACACAACAAGTTTTAATGCGGAAGTAACGGCTATTCATATTTCACTCCAACAATTACTATACAGAATAAATAAATTTCAAAATGCTGTGATTCTAAGGCAGCAATATATGCAATAAATTCACACAAAATGAAGTCAATACAAATTAAAGAGAGCTACAAAATGATTCAACAACTCCAAAAATTACAGAAAAGAATTCAATTGCAATGGATACCTGCACATTGTGGAATTGCTGGAAATGACACTGCTAATTTTCTTGCCAAAAAAGGCTCCAATTTAATTCAGAATACTACTAAAAGCTTATATTTCACATCCATAAAAAGAATAATTAAAAACAAATATAAAATCAAACAAAACCAAGACCTATGTAATAAAGCCAAAGACAAAAAATGGAATATTTTAGTAAAGAAGCCAGATATTATTCCAGAAATTCCACGTAAAACTACAGTACCAAAATTTAGACTGCTTACAGAACATGACTATTTGGCCAAACATTTATATAAAATATGAATCTACACAAATCCAAATTGTCCTCTATGCAACAAAGACGAAGAAATATGAACGAAGAACACCTACAAACCTGTGAAGTATTACCTGTTGGATCCACCATAGAGAAATATTGGAGAGCAAGAACGCTAATGGCTTCGTTGCCAAGGCCCAGCATTTGAAAACAACAACACATGTCTCATGCTCTAGGGAGTTGCAATGTGTAAGAGATATATTTTCATTTAGATTGGAGGTCTAGGATAGCTCAGACTGTAGAGCTTTAGTGTATAAAGCTAAAAGTACTGGGTTGAAACCCCAGTATAGGCATATATTTTTCTTAATTAAATAAAAATAAAAGTAGTTTTATTTGATTTTCAAATTATGTTGTTAACATGTCTGAAGAAGGTACAGTGTACCGAAACAGCTGTCACTGAATTATATAATAAATATGAAAATCAAATAAAACTACGTTTTATTTTTATTTAATTAATAAATATGGATTTTCATCAAGTAAACACCAACTCAATTGATTATATATTTTTCTTCAATTTGAAGAGAAAAATATATGCTCAGACCGGGGTTTGAACCCAGGACCTTTCGCTTTCTATGCAAATGTTCTATCAACTCAGGTATCTGAAAAACTCCAATCTAAAAGCACATTTTTCTCTTATATATGCTATTAATTTCCGTGCACCAAATGCTATGAAACTGTTGCTTCGATCTTGAAAATAGCGGCTTTTTATTAAGAATACCTTTTTTAATGGGACTTTTACATTACATTATAAAGCCAGTGCGGCCAAAATTCACAATAAAAAAAGTCTTCTTAATAAAGAAGCCACCATTTGCACTGGAAATTTTACATTACATTATAAATTATCAATTGAGTTGGTGTTTACTTGATGAAAATCCATATTCATTAATTAAATAAAAATAAAACTTAGTTTTATTTGATTTTCATATTTATTGAGATATAATTCAGTGACAGCTGTTTCAGTACACTGTACCTTCTTCAGACATGTTAACAAATTATGAATTGTGTTATTATAGTACATATCAACTGATCTAAGCAACAATACAACAATAATTTATCATTGTTTCGATCCAAATTTGAAATGTTAATTTGTGATAAGGGTAAGAAGTTGGACCTTTTGGAGGCTGTAGAAATAAATAAATTGAAAAATAGTAATAAACTGTTAAATTCTCAACTTGATTTGAATGAATCACCTTTGTTAAATTAAAAAATTTAAATAAATTATTGTTGTATTGTTGCTTAGATCAGTTGATATGTACTATAATAACACAATTCATAATTTGTTAACATGTCTGAAGAAGGTACAGTGTACCGAAACAGCTGTCACTGAATTATATCTTAATAAATATGAAAATCAAATAAAACTAGGTTTTATTTTTATTTAATTAATTACATTATAAAGCCAGTATGGCCAAAATTCCCAATAAAAAAGGTATTGTTATTTAAGAAGCTGCCATTTGCAAGATCGAAGCAATGGTTTCATAGCATTTGGCTCTCTGGAATTAACAGTGTATATAAGAGGAAAATTTGTGTTTAGTGTGGAGTTTCTCAGATAGCTCAGTTGGTAGAGCATTTGCATATAAAGTAAAAGATCCTGGGTTCAAACCTCAGTCTGAGAGAATATTTTTCTCTTCAGATATAATTTAGCCATCATTGAGGTGTATGAAATGATTAATAAAAACACTGAATATATTTTTCTCAACAATATGGCTGCTAATACTGTGTTTTATAACTGAGAATAATAAAATATACAATATTCTGGTTTTAATAACAACATATAAAGTACATATTACAATGTTTAGCAACAAAACTTAATTTCTGTACAGGCAAGAAAATTGTAAAAAAATTTGTCAATTTATCCATAATGCATAATAATATGCAGCATTTCTTAAAATAAAACAAATATAAAGTCAGTAATAGTGAACTGTCAATCATTGCATGCCCAAAACTTCTAAGAGAAGCATTGTCATGTACCAAAGTCATGTAAAAAAAAATCTTCCACTTTTAACTGCAAGGCACTAAAATCCAGCGCCAAATGTCTTCATTTAAATTACATAGAAGTACAGTAAAACTTGATCAAAGCGGAATCGCATGGGACCAATTCTTGTTTTTCACATTAGACAAAATTCCGCATTATAAAAAAAAATTAAAGTATGCAGTTTTGGTTTCCGTTCACGAACTACACTTTTGTCCACATCCTTTGATTCCCTGCAAATTTCATTCCACACTACATTGTGTCGGCTTTTAAAACTGTCCAGCCAACCTGAAGATGCCTCGAAATCGTTATTCTCTATGGATTTAGCAACAGCTAGAGCTTGACTCTGGGGCATCGATCCGGAAATTTGTAGATTTATCTTCAATCACTTTCACTTTTCGTTTAATGAGAATGATACATACTTTTAGCCATCTTTATTCCGTAAATTCAGAATGTTACCTGTGAAAGATCGGTCTCAGAATTTAAACTAATTTAAGATTTTACAGTCCAATGGTTATTTGTAAGACAGGTATCTGTATTTCGCATAACGTGTGGTGCAGTGAGGCTGTAAGAAAATTTCAGGTACAGGTAGAATCTCTACTTAATCCAATGGCAGGAATCATTCCTTATTGTTTTTTGGCATAATGGGTATTCAATGAAGTAGAAACTAATTTTTCTTTCTGTCTTTCCGCTTTATAATTTTTTATCATGAATTATGTAGAAATATCATTCCGTTTCCGCGTTGGACAGATTCTGTTTTATGCAAAATAAATACACATAAAATTACTATTATTTCACCGGGACCAATAAATTTGTTCACATTGGACAGATTTCCGCATTATTCACGTTCTGGATTAAACAAGTTTTACTGTAGAAGCATCAGTAGATTAATTAAATTTAACAAAAATGAGAAAATAGAAGAAGAAAACAAATCAGGGATTTATCAGATTAAATGTGAAGAATGTGAGAAATTCTACATAGGAAAAACTAAGAGAAATTTGAAAACTAGAGTGAAAGAACACCTCAGGAATGTCAAGAAAGTGAAAGTAGAAAAATCTGCAGTGGCTGCCCATGCATGGTGCAAAAAAATCTTATCAAAAAAGAAGGCTAAATTATTAAAACAAATAGAAAAACCAAAAGAAGTCACTGTTTGCGAAAAAATTACATTAAAAAAAACAAAAAGGAGAAACTAATGAACTTTGAAATTTCTGGGGAAAACGACGTAATTTCAAGGTTTTTCAGTCTGCCAACAGGGGAGCGAAAGGCGGCTCTTCAAGACAACAGAACAACAGTCGTGGAATTACTAAGGATGGAACTGAAGTGTAAAGTTCCAAATCTAGTTTAAAAAAAAGAAGAAGAAAATGAGGTGAGTTATACAAAATTACCTAAATACATATACCTGATAATGTGAACTCCTAAATAAGTAGATACATGGAAGTAATACACTTCTGACTTGGTGGATTGGACAACCCTCACAACCTCCCACGTCCCACCTCACTCCATTCCACTCAAGCAGGGATGTCCATCTACTTCATACAGAGTGTTGTCATTGCTGGATTCTGGCTTCAATTTCTGTGCCTTGCAGTTAAAACAGCACATAACTTTTTGGACGCGGCCTTTATACATCACAACACTTCTCTGGAAGAAATTTCAAGGTAGGTTCCGGCATGCAATGGTTAACAGTTCCCTTGTTAGTAGGAAGTAACTGTATGAGGTTTCAATGCTTAAATATTACAAATTATTCACATTACATTTTGTCCTTAATTCTTATAAAATTAACAAAAAATAAATCAAGTTACGAGTATATTGAATTGCACAATAAAATTCACAAGTTTTGGAATTGAATTGATCATTGCTAAAATGTCTTTTCTCCAACACAGCTACTTGACAAGGTCACTGCTAGAAGGCCCTGTATCCTGGAGTAAGGGCATTTTAGCATGAACTAAAAATGAAATGCTTAAGGGGGGGGGTGATGGGTGAAAAATTGACCATTTCAGATGAAAATTGACATTTTTTGTTTTTTGTATTAAAAAGTAGCCTGTACTCTAATGTATATGTTAGAAAAGTTTCAGAGGCCTATGGCGCTTCTAAGTGCCCTAAATTACGTCAGAGTTAAAAGTCTGCGCCAGTTAAATACCACCTGCATGCAAATCTTTAAACTTGTTTTTTCCACACTCTTATTTTCACTGCATTTTTGTACATTCAAAATTGAATGGAATTCAGAAATTTTGTCCTAGAAGGTTCAAATTTTTACTGCATGTCCTAAAAAACAATGAGTAACAAAGCAGTGCATGGGTTTCATGATTGAAGTAGTATTTAAGAAATAAAAAATATAATGTATGCAATTATTATTTTTTTTTGTAATTCCACGCATGAGGTACAACATTATTTTTTTCTCCCTTTCTATTCACATTGTCCACCGCTGTGGTCTCGAGGCAGTTTTTCTGGGTGAGGTTTTTATCGGGGTTTTTCGTCACCTGTAAGACAAATGTCAGGAAAACTTTAAGGCCCAAACGGTCCCTGAAATCATATGGCCATCATCCTTATCATTATCATTATCATCATCATCCTTCACCGGTGTGGAAAGCAACGGGAAGCTACCACACCTACACAATTCCCTAGTAAAGCTGCAAGCATAGCATGAAAATGCTATGATCGCAGTGAAGGACCTGCCTTCAGGCAGAATTACTATGGATGGATGGATATTCACATTATATGAATTCTAATGCATGATGTTTTTCTAAATATTTTAGGGGTCTTGTAAAAAATCAGACATTTACTAAAAAATTGTGGAATCCATTTAATTATAATATATGCAAATTTTTTAAAAATATAATATTTAATAACTGATAAAATAAATGTCTCACAAGAATGAAACTTAAACACATCATTATGTATCACGCAGTGAATGTTTGTACAAAACATCAAGTCTCTAGCTCAAAAAATGTAGAAAATAGAAATTTCATCCATCACCCCCCTTAATTATTTGAAAATACAATAGGAAGTAACATTATCAGGTTTTATTTAATAATACGTTTGTTCTGTTTCGCACTCTTTAATTTTCTCCAATGAATTTTAAACGATTATTACTTCATAATGTTTACTTCCCAACCTTAATTCAATATATGGCCCATTCCTGTAATATATTTCTCTCTTTAATAAATGGCTAATATAATTCCCCCCACCATTACAAAAACTGCGATATAGAAAGACTGACCACATGTCCTCCTTTTCACATGACATGAGAAATAATTTGGTGTGTATATTTATAGATAGATCATCGGTTGATTAATGTCTTTGACATCGTCCGATTCTTAATAGCCAATTTTGTCGGTCCATCCAATCTCCTGGTTGTAGATGTTTCTCCTTCATGTATAAACATATTCTCTGACTCCAGGAGGTTTTAGGTCTTCCTCTGCCTCATCTTCCCTCAGGTTTCCATTCCAAAACAGATTTGGGTAGTCGATGCTCTTCCACTCGCTGGACATGTCCGTACCATCTTAATTGCTGAGTTTTAATATAATCTAAAATAGTGTCTTCAATCTTCATTTTCTCCCTTATAACTGAGTTCCTAATTATTTTCTCTTCTTGAAATTCTTGCGGCCCTTCGTATAAAATCCATTTCCGTTGCCAAAAGATACTTATTTGTTTTTGTTGTTAATGGCCAAAGTTCTGCTCCATAAGTAATGATGCTTTTAACAATTGTATGATATATATTCATTTTATTTTTATTACTTATATTTTTATCCCACAATATTCCATTGAGGCAAGCAATTGCAAATTTTCCTTTATTATTTCTATTTCTTATTTCCTCTTCATAACTCACATTTTTATGTATTTTAATTCCTAAATATGTGATCTCACTACAAGATTTTATTGTTTCTCCAGTCTCCAAAATTAAATTTTGTTCTGGTTCACCAATTGATAAATATTTTGTTTTTTTCATGTTCAAATTTAATCCGCATTTTTCATATTCTTCTATTAATTTTCTAGTCATATTCTAAATCTTCATAATGTTGTGCAATTAACAATTGCAATTGTATATTTATGACATCTGAAAACAGTTTGCACTATTTTTAAATCTTCAAGTTCAATTTCGCAACTCACAAATTGCACCTTGGGAAGAAGATGGCCACAAATGCAAAAAGTTTAATTCCAAGTTATTTGCAATTAAAGATTTTAAAAAAGTTATAGTAAATTAATTATTTTGAAGTGGACACAATTTTATGCTGTCTCTATTTTCTTGCACATGACTTGCGGCCATAAAGAAATAAATTTGTAATAATTTTTTTCTAACAGACAGTAGTGTTAACTCAGTTTACGACATTTTTACCTCTTTTTCTCAAGGTGTGAAATGTTCTGTGTGTCATCCCTGTGTTGCATTTCAAGCTTTTTTTCCAAATGTAATATAACATTTCTGTCGCTTCAAATTTGAAGAGAAAAATCTATGCCTGAACTGGGATTTGTACCTAACACCTCTGGTTTAATGCACCAGCACTCTACTTTTGAGCCATGCAGGCATCTCAATTCAAACAGTATTTTTTTCTTTCTTTTCTTATACAATCCCCCAATTGATTCCCAATGCCATCTAGTGGTTTTTTATTTAAGAAGACATTTTAATGGGATCTTAACGCTACTTCTATCGCCAATTGAGCTTATATTTTGATATTTCAGCTGAACTCCCACACCTATTTGTTTTAGAGCATAATCGATAACGGCTAACACTCACCGTACCTCAAGAACTGTGTATACAAATTTTCAAGTCAATTGACCAACTACTTTTGGAGTTTTGCAAGCACAAACATATTGAGACTGAATTTTTATGCAGGGTGTTTCATAAAGGATGGTGCAAACTTAAATGGTTGAAAGTACACGATAATAGAAGCAACAATGTCCCAATAAACATGGGTCCGCAAACTAGCCGTTTGCGAGATAATTATGAATGTATGGTTACAAGCCGCCACTGACTTCATTGTAAACATCACCCTAGTTAGTACAAATGAATTAGAATTTGGACTTTATAATTAATTTTTCATCTCATTTAGTTCACATTTCACAGTTTACTTCACTTATGGGTTACCTGTTAAAGGAGATGTTAAAGTGTCTTCCTTGCATCTCGATGCAATACTGAGCTCGTCTCTGCAATGAATGTCGAATTCTTTCCAAAACTCCTGGACCATTTCTGAATTTTTGACAAGCATGTACAACTCTCTGCTCCAGTTCTTCAATCGTGTTAACGGGTGTGCTGTACACTTCGCTTTTGAGGTGATCCCAGACATAAAAATCCAAAGGATTTAGATCAGGTGATCTTGGAGGCAAAGGTACGGATCCGCCTCGACCTATCCATCTTTGGCCGTATCTGCACGTTAGATGCTGTCTCACAGCAGCAGCAAAATGTGCCGGAGCTCCATCATGCATGTACCACAAACTCCGACATTGCTGAAGGGAAACATCCTCAAGCAATCCTGGAAGATGACGCCGCAGAAACCTAAGGTACCTCCATCCATTAAGGTTTGGTGGAAGAATGTGTGGCCCAATGAGATAATCACCTACTACGATGTTACAAACAATGACGTCAGTGGCGGCTTGTAACCATATATTCGTAATTATCTCACAAACGGCTCGTTTGCGGACCCATGTTTATTGGGACATTGTTGCTTCTATTATCGTGCACTTTCAACCATTTAAGTTTGCGCCATCCTTTATGAAACACCCTGTATAAAAAGATTATAAATGTAAGTTATTTTTTATCTGAGAAATCTGGTCAGCCTAGAAATACAGTTAATGTTAATTAGTATTATATTTCTTGTTTTGTAACGTAACGCCATTTCCCTGTGTGCTGTAATACAAGTCTAACAATGATAGTCTGTTTGGACAAAGAGAGAAAGTCACACACATCTGTAACAATTGACATTGCCTCCTTCAGAAACTTGACTGATGTTAGTGTAACCATGGTAACAAGTTAGTGAAGGCACTGACAACCTATTAGCACTGCTTTATATCTCTTTTCTCTTTCTCTAAACAGACTGTAGTTATTTTTGACAATATTTTATTGCAGTCTCTTGAAATGTCGTTTTGCAGTCTCTCCACTTTTCTCGTGAACTAGTGTCTGCAACAAACAAAGTTTTTTTTTAAGTTACTCTTCAGACAGATAAAGAAATTGGTAAAAAAATCAGGAAATTCACATACCACCCCTTAGTATTAACAAGTTTAAAAAAATCTTTAACAAATTCAACATTAAATTAGCACCAAAAAATGATTACAGTTTAGGTAATTTAATAAAAACCAACAAAAATGAAAAGATTGAAGACCACAAAAAATTGGGAATTTATCAAATTAGTTGTAAAGATTGTGAATGGATATACATAGGAAAAACAAAAAGGAATCTAAATACAAGATTAAAGGAACACCTCAGAAATGTTAAAAATGGAGAAACAGAAAAATCTGTAATAGCTGCACATGCCTGGTCAGAAAAACACAGAATAGAAACCAAAACAAAATTACTTAAACAATTGGAAAAACTGAAGGAACTCACAATTTGAGAAAAAATTTACATATGCAAGAATAAAAACACAACTATGAATTTTGAAATACCCAGTGATAAGGAGAGGGGATTGATTTGGAAGTTTGTCGGTCAGCCGTCAGATGGCACGGAGGTCAGTCTGCATGAGAGGAGACCATTGGACGTCAGTTGTGAACATAATGCAGCATTGAGAATGTCACAAATGCAGTGATGAAACTCGAGTCTGCGATGGAGTTAAGAAGTATGAGGTGAGTCAAAAACAACTCAACAGAAATTAAAATAAACCCATTTACAGGGAAAGAACACTATGAGGTTTAAATTAAGAATTAAGAATTGGATTAATGATCAAATGTAAGGATTGTGACAAAATCTACATAGGAAAAACAAAAAGAAATTTAAAAATCAGATTAAAAGAACACCTTAGAAATGTAAAAAAGGGTGAAGTGGACAAGTCAGCTGTAGCAGCCCATGCTTGGTCTGAAAAGCATTTAATCAATACAAAAGCTAGCCTAATCAAACACACAGATAAACAAAAAGAACTCACAGTCTGGGAAAAAATCCACATCCAAAAAAACAAGAAAGATAAACTCATGAATTTCGAAACAACCGCAAATTTTGACCTGATCCAGAGCTTCATCAGTCCACCGATAGAAGTAAGAAGAAAATCGCCAAGAAACGACATAACATCAGTCGACCAGAGGCTACTGATGATGGAGATAAGCTCCGAAATTGCAGTCTAGAAGAAAAAGGATATGAGGTGAGGTAATAAAAACATTAATTTAATTCTTAAACCTCATAGTGCTATTTCCTAGCTACATAACTTAATAAATTAAATTAATTTAACAATTAAAAGATTCAACCGTACCACGTATTGAACTACTCACAAAGCATGCACCTGAGTCAACACGGGGGACATAACAAATATTAAATTAATGTTGGGAAGTAAATATTACGAGGTTATAATCATTTAAATTCATCGAAGACATTTTTTTTAAAACTCACCTCATAAAAGTCGATGGCAGAAGAATTTCATTAGTTGAAGTTTTGATTGAAGATGGGCGAGATTTCGCTTGAAACGATGGTTTCATGAAAAGCACGAAATTTATGTGGTGAGTTTTTAAAAAATTTTCTCTGATTAAGTTTAAAAGACATAACAAATGTTTACACACCAGAAGCATTCCATCCTCAGAGAAGCTGTACGTCCTTGTGGTCTTGCTGCCATCTGGTACTTGCGATACAGTCACTATCTTCCCATCCTCAATTGTAGTCATGTTCTGAAACATAATAATAAACATACCAACTAACTTCCGTGTTGCTTTCCACACCAGTCAAGGATGATGATGATGGCTGGATGATGTTCAGGGACCGTTAAGGCCCTAAGCTTCCTGACATTTGTCTTACAGGTGAGGAAAAACCCCATATAATACCTCACCCAGGAGCCTGTCCTGACTGGGAATAAAACCCCGGCCCACTGCATGACATGGCCACACACTACCCTCGAGACCACAGCGGTGGACTGTCCATTTATATTAGTGAACAAATTAATATTTTAAGAGAAAAAATTAAATAAATTAATATTAAGAAGCTAAAGCTGTTATCTATGATTGAAATAAGTATATTAAAGTACACTACTAAATTATTGTAATCAAATGGTAAAGAGAAAAATGTATGCTGAACCGGGAATCAAACCCCGAACCTTCAGCTTTCTGTGCTGATGATTTTAACCAATGAGCTAATTCAGGCTTCCTTCCCATCCAAGTATAAATCCTTCCTTTACCTCACTGTCTTGGTCCCACATTCAAATGCAATGAATCATCATTCACAAATACACAATAATAATCATATAAAGGAGCACTCAGAAGAGCATTAGTTTCGAAAGTTTTACGTTCTTTTCTACTGATCACTTGTATTCACTCTTTGCTGTATTCATTAATTGATTTTGTTCTGTTTTTACACTCTGTGATATGATAAAGTTTACACTTATCACCGCACAGTGCACATCTGCAGTCTTCAGTTGGCTGGTGGAATTTTTTATTTTTCGCAGACCTTGTGATGAAAGCCATGTATTGCTAGTCTGGTTACAACGTGTCTCAGTGTCTGACATTCTCTTGTCCAGTTCCTGTCTGTCATGGCACTGGAAGTGTAAAATTCCTCATTTATTTCCTTCCGTTTCTGTTCCCTCACTTTTACTGCTTTTTGATATGGTTCTGTAGATGGTAGGAGGTATGTTATCCTGATGTCTTCTATGAAATATGTTTCTCGCATAAGTTCATAAATTAATCTGGATGGTGCTGTACAAATACACAATGCTATAGCTATGTGGAGTCCCTTCATGTCTTCTTCAGGTAGAAGCCATTCATTGTGTATTTGTGAATGATGATTCATTGCAATTGAATGTGGGGCCAGTAGAGTAAAGGTAAAGGAAGGATTTATGCTTGGATGGGAATGAAGCCTGAATTAGCTCAATGGTTAAGATCATCAGCACGGAAAGCTGAAGGTTTTTGTCTTAAAATATTAATTTGTCCTTTAATGTCAGTGACAAATTAAAAAATTAAAACATTGAAAATGTAAAATCCAGGAAGAAATTATCAACAGAACCAAAAAATCAAGCAGTATATACTATTCATTGGGACGCACTGTAGCATAGTGCTTAAGGCACTGCACTACAAGCCGGAAGGTCAAGGGTTTGAGCCCCGTGGGGTCAGGATTTTTAAACTGACCCAAACCCTCTGGCGGCACTATGGTCCTGGGGTCGACTCAGCCTCTAATGGAAATGAGTACCCAATGCTTGTTCTGGGGGTAAAGGCGGCCGTCATGCAGGATTGACAACCCGGCTGACATCAAGTGCCAATTGTCACCAAGGGCCTCCTGAGGCCTGTAGTGGGATCACTTTACTTTTTATATACTATTCATTAATCCAGACAATATTTTAAAAAAAGAAAATATCTCACAATACAAAGATTCAAATATACAGAACCTGTTCTGTTGTATGGAGAAGAAAGTTGACCAATTGGGAGAAAAGAAGTAAGCCAATTGACAGCTGTAAGAGATGAAATGCTATAGAAGAATTGTAGGAACGACAAGAAGAGAGAGAGTATGTAATGAAAGTACAGTAAAAGCTCCTTATTCACGTTTTCATACTCACAGGTTAAAAAAATTGTGACAGTTCCTGTATCTGCAGCTAAACTTTTCTTTATTTGCGGATCCACTCGGTATATTAGAAGGATTAGCATCCTTTATAAACGCAACGGTAACTTTTTTTTACTGCAGACACGTGGTCAAGGCGGCTTTTACAAAGAGTGATTCAAACCAAATGGACAAATTTACATTAACCCATTGGCTTATTAATATTTTCCTCCATTGTTGTACCCATATTTACAATTTAATTTTAAGAAAGATTAGCTTCTCTGAAAAACAATGGCTTATAACTCGCGATCTATCAGGAGAAATCGATCTTGTTGTACACCGTTGAATAGATCCATTCTCTCAGCTTTCCAACGGTATACAACATGTCATGCCATCTATTGACAAAAACTAAAGAAACACTAAGAAGAAGCTACAGCTGCTCAGTCTGGCTCACAGCCGTCTGTGTAAGAATGGGCTTCATTTGATCAACCGGCTGGGAGCCGTCTGTGTAAGCCAAATGAGTGAAAGTAAAACAAACCTTAGTCCCGCGCTGTAGCCAAGTGGTTAAGGCAAGAGTCTGGCGCAGAGCTATGGGACTTGCGCTGGGTTCGAGTCTCCATGGGGGAAAGAAATTTTTCTCATTGAATTTCTAGCCAGTATGGGACCAGTGCCCACCCAGCATCGGATGCATTTGGGTAGCTACAATAAGTAGCGGCTCCAGGTTGAGAAAACCAGCTATAAACGGCTGGAGGACCCGACATGCTGACCACATGTCACCCCACCTACATTGGCTAGATGATTGTCTACCTCTGTGATTGACACATGTGTAGCGTGAGGCCAGCAGCCGGCTGTTCAGCCAAGGGACTTCTAGGCCTGTCACACTTGGAGTTTTTTTTCTAAATATATATCTCTGTAGGATAAATTATATTTGATGAGAAAAAAGTATACGCTCAGACTGAGGTTTAAACCCAAGACCTTTGGCTCATATATCTCTGTGTATACTACCTTGAGGGTTTCTCCATTAGGCATGGATTCCTCGTATTCTTCTCCAGGTTTAAATTTTAATTCTGTTGTTCGTATCATTGTGCTTGTTTTAATGGTCCAGGTGTCATCTGCAGAAAATATCTCAACAACAGGAGTACTCGCTGCCATCATCTTTCTTGCCATAAACGGCACACCTGCCAATTATAAACAACACCAATCACGACTTAACAAAAGACAGTTGCACAGGAACTGCATTACCACTAAGCAGATTTCTCAGCAAGTCAAAAGTAAGGTCCAATTTGCTGGTTTATAAATTTTATCTTCTCTTTTTTAATTAATTGCTTACATGC
>JASPKZ010004100.1:30000-60077 GCA_030220185.1 Diploptera punctata | reverse complement strand
GGACAACTTAAGGCCAATCAGTCTTCTACCTGTGGCTGGGGAAAGTTATGGAGAAACTCATTTTGGCAAGACTAAAAAGAGAGGTGGTAGATAGAAACCTTATTCCTACTCACCAATTTGGCTTTAGAAAAACACACAGTACTCCGCTCCAACTTGCTCGACTGGTTGACCAAGTTGTTACGGGATTTAACAACAAGAAAAGTACTTTGGGCAGTGTTCCTCGATATTGAAAGGGCATTCGATACGACTTGGATAAATGGAACTGTTATACAAATTAATAAAATTTCAATTTGCGGCTGATTTAATTAAAATTATAGCTAAATACCTAACTAACCGACACTTTTATGTGTCGGTTAGTGGGTATAATTTCTGACTGCAAGCCACTCTTGGCGGGAGTTCTCTCAAGGTGCAGTCCTCTCTCCGATTCTGTACACTCTCTATGTGTCAGACATCCCTAATTTTAACCGTATTAACCTAGCATCCTTTGCTGATGATACTTGTTTGTATCTTCAGGCTCCATTCCGTCTATTACCTCGACGCGTCCCAATAATCCAGTCCCCCTTAAATTCCTACCATTCCTGGTTTGGTCTATGGAACATTAAGCTCAATGTTAACAAAACAAAAGCTGTTTTGTTTTCAAAGACTAGTAGACCAAACCAAATCCAACTCACCTTGGTAACTCATCATTTCCGACCAGAGCCTTCAGTCAAGTATCTCGGAATCCATCTGGATTCCAAGCTTACGTTCAAATTCATATTCGGCATCTTATTCATAAATCAAATGCTGCAATTGCCTTACTTTATCCATTTTTCAAGTCACCTACACTATCCTCTCGGATCAAGCTGATTCTTTACACAGCTGTGATCCGAAGCATGTTGCTGTATGGTTGTGAAGCCTGGAGCATCCTCGCTGGATGTCACAAAAAGAAAGTTCAAATAATTCAGAATAAATGTTTCAAAATTATTTTTTCGGCACCAATGTACACGAGGATCACAGAGCTTCACAACCAAGCACAGATGCCGTATATTGCGACTACGATTGAAGAACGTGTGGACAAAATGTTCCAACTAATCCAAAATCATACAAATCCAATTGTTCGCAATATAGGGCATCTAATACAGCGACGTGCAATTCACCGGAACATATTTGCTAGACTTTGATGGTCCAGCTAATGAAATGAGTGCTGTATGACAGCTAAAGTAGTGTGGCTCATTCCGCTCGGTCGGCTTTCGGACTCTCTGCTTTTCCGGCCGAGTGGTTTACGATGCCCTGCTTTAGTAGGATTACACCTCATTTCATCCCCTTCCCTTTACAAATTTTTTTATAAACTGAACACAAACGCCGCTAGATATAGTGGGTTAAGTGGTTAAACTCCATCTAGATAATCACTATGGTATTTTGCTGCCAGGGAGCCGCAACTGGTTCTAGTGCAGCGCACTGGGCGATGCTAGACATTGCCAAACAAACAAAAAAAAGCGTTTTTTAGAACCGGTATCCATACTTCGTTGACTTTTAATGACTCT
This sequence comes from Diploptera punctata, assembly GCA_030220185.1. NCBI lineage: Eukaryota > Metazoa > Arthropoda > Insecta > Blattodea > Blaberidae > Diploptera > Diploptera punctata. The sequence continues at coordinate 58,554 of JASPKZ010004100.1, read as the reverse complement.
TCTTTTCTATTGAAACTGTTTTTATGTTTGAATATGGATAAGTCGGCAGTAGCAGAACACTCTTTACTTGATGGCCACAGAGTACAATACCAGAATACAGGCATATTATCTAACTGCACACACTATTTTACCCGTCTACAACGAGAAGTCATCGAAATATTCAAACATAAAAACAGTTTCAATAGAAAAGAAAGAATCATTAAAAGTCAACAAAGTATGGACACCGGTTCTAAAAAAGCAAAATGTAAACCTCTACAAGTACAGTCCCTAGAGCGAAATATTGATGCAATCTTTAATGTGCTTATCTTGAAGTCTTCTGTGCTTGGAATTTTTAGCTAAGGAAAATGCTCTTCTCCCAGCTGTTTCTTGTAGTATTCTTGAAGATTTGTTGTTTTCTCTTTCTTCGTACGCATAAGCTTCTCGGTCTTAAAAGGTATTCTTGAGGTAGTTTGCTGGATTAATTTAAGGACTTGAAGTTAGGTTTGTAAGTGGCATTACAGTGGTTTTAGGAGTTCTGGATTTAAGAGGATTTTAGATATAAGGGATAGAAGTTGATGAACTAGGTTTTCAGGATTTGTAGTAGTGGGAGTAGGAGTAGGAGTTGTTGGAATGTCCAATTTTGGTGCTGAAGTGTTGGTTTTTGGTTTCTCTGGCTTTGGTTGATGATGTGAGATTTCTGTAGTATGTTGTGAGGTCCTTGGTGCGTATTTCAGTCTTGAGTTGGAGTATTTCTTGTAGATAGGGCATTTTCTGTAGCTTTGCAGGATGAGTTTCATTGCAGTTAGTGCATTTTAGTTCAGTTGCTTTGCAGTCTTTTACTCTGTGATTGCCTGCACATTTAACACATTTCTATGTTCTTGTACAGCATTCTGCCAGATGTCCGAAGCCTTGACAGTTATAGCATTGAATTTCTCCTGCTGGTGTCTTGTAGGTTTCAAGCTTGATTTTTACATTGAAGATGTCTGTAAGTTCGACGATTTTTGTCATGAAGTCTGATTGTTGTAAGAAAGTTAGAATCCAAACAGGAATGGCAGTCTTGATTCTGGATCCGTTTTGGAAGCTGGTTTTATATAATTGTCTGACGTTGAGGAGTGGATAACCTTTGTCGATTAGTTCTTGATAGATTTCGCCTGATGTGATTTTTCGTTGGAAGTCCTTTGAGTGTAATTCTTTGAGTCATGTATCCTGATCTTCTTCTGTATATATGGGTATGAAACTGTGTTTCATGGTCTTCAAGTACTTTTTGAACGTGGTCGAATGCAAAGTTGTCTTTGGTGAAGATTTTTAGTTGATCTTTGGTGTATTTCATTGTGATGTCTTTTTCTTTTCCTGCAGCAATGTGTGTGAGTTTTATAGGCATTTATGTTGCTAGTGTCTACGACGATAGGCGGAGGTATGTCTGGTTGTTTCTGTAGAGATATAAATCTGTTGTTGATCTCAATCCCATAAGTTTTGTCTATGGTAGCGGTTTTTGGCCGTGTGTTTTGGCTTAGGATGAGTTTAGTTGTCATCCTTCTTTGAGACTTTGTTGTTCGGTGTCTTCATTTCTTCTCCGGTCTGTCCTTTCTGGTCAGCTGGTTTCTGCCGCACTTTACGCTGTTGATGTCCAGCATTTGCGTCTTCAGCTCCTTTCTGGTCTTGCTCTGCTCTCTGTCTTAAGATCATTCTTCTTCAGTGAGAATGAGAATAGAATGAATGGCAATATGAGAATGAAGTAAAGTCGACTAGACTATCAAACAGCAATCTCATTGGAACAATGGAAGTCCCTACCGCTGACCAATCAGAAGGCAGATATAACTTACGTACACATCGCGGTGAACGTATAAATAGGACAGATAGTGGACAGAAATGCCAGTCGAGTGACAGTGAGAGCAGTGCAGTGAGTGGAGTAAGACGTAAGCGCTGTGTACCAGCTGACAATACGTGACGTCAGAGTGTGGCGGTGAATTATTGATCGCTTCCAGTCGTATTGTGACTGTGACGTCAGTGCTTTCATATACGTGGTCTGCTTGAAGTGGGTGTGGTCCTGCAGCGAAAATTTTAAAAAATAAGTGATTTTAATAGTGATTTTAGATGTTTTTAGTGAAAATATTTTAAAATTGAGTTAGTGCAAAGCGTCTGTGCAAGTCTGTGGCTTAGCTGGAGTTGACCAGCGGGACGTGACTGTGGCTGCATCAAAATTAAGGTTAGTGGACTCCCAATAGACCCGGCCCTTGGGGTGTCAGCGATTATTATTTTAAGAATTGTAACCTATCAGTTATTTTACGTTAATACTGACTAAGCTTTTTGTGTTTTGTTTTAAACTTTTGATATCTTGTCAGCTGCAGTATTTTACTCAATTTATTCTAACCTGTTCCTAATTATTTCTTTAAAATTGGTGTTTTTAGGTTTTATATTGGTTTTTATTTGTGTCGTCTCTTGATATTTTTTCGTGTATTGGTTTTTGAGTACACGTAATAGGTACTGCCGTTGCTGTCGTGGGGAGGTGCTCACCCCTCTTTGTTTTTAAAGAGGCGGTTGTAGCTGATTTTAGGGGAAGACATGGCGAAGAGATAATCCCAGATGACGAAGGATTTATTATACCCAATAAAACTGTTAAAGTGTCTCGAAATAACGAGCCTGATCCCCTTGCCACTTCGAACGCTTTTGACGTATTGCAAAATAATAATGATAGAACAAATGAACCTAATGAAGAACAACAGATAAAGAAAACAAAATTTTTTCCTCCCATCATAATACACCTGAAGGCAATAACCATACTATATTGACTCAGCTTACGAAAAATTATGAGGGGGGAATACATAGCAGAATACATTTCTAGTGGATTAAGATTAAAGCTAGTACTAAAGAGGATTATGACAGATTGATATCCATACTTGACAAAGATTCTGTTGAATATTATACATACGACAACGACGGCAGAAAGTTTGCCAAATTCGTTCTAAGGGGTCTACCGCCCATATTTGATAACTTAACAATTTTGGCTGAATTGTCTAGGTTGGAAATTTCAGTGGTCCGGGTCCGCCAGTTATCTAAAAGTAACATTGATAATGTAACTAAGAAAAAAGAATTAATTCCATTACCGCTCTGGGTGGTGACCCTACCGAGGGCACAGACGATGTAGACAAATTGAAAAACTAACTGGTCTTTTTAATTTCAAAGTAAAAATTGAAGATTACAGGGGTCAATCAGGACTCCAACAATGCTTCAGATGTCAGAGGTTTGGCCATAAGGCAAACTTCTGTCATCTGATGGCACGGTGCGTGAAGTGCGCCGGTCTACACAATACTCGCGAATGCAGGAAATCTTTGACCGAACCAGCAAAATGTGTAAATTGCGGTGAAGCTCACCCTGCTAGCTACCGGGGCTGCAGAGTAGTTGAACAAGTTAGAGCAAAAAATAGTAGACCAACCAATATGCCCCGGGTTACAGTGAAACCGGGCGGACTTCCCGCACTTACCCCCAACGGGATGGGATTCCAGGAATGACCCCTGTAGCACAAAATAATAGACCAAATGCTAAATTTAATGTAAATCGAGTAAAAAACGATTTAAATGATTTTAAAGATATTTTTGAATGGATTCGTAAGGGAAAACATAAAATGGTATATCCAGCAGATTAAATCTATTTTTGAAGATGTGAAAAATTCAAACAGACACATTTGGGAGGGTCACCACACTTATTTCTCGGGTTATTGCGAATTTTCACGGGGTCGAAAATGGCTATTAACACCTTTAACGATTGTTTCAAATAAACTTAACGACGGCTTGACCGCCCGAATATATAAATTTACAAGATAACAGTTTTAGAGATGAAATTGACATCATATTAGTACAAGAAACGCGAAAACCAGGTGTTTCGTCTTTGCGAATCCTCCGGACTACACAGGTTTATATCACGGATGGACCCAATCCGGCACATGGCGGTACGGCTGTGGTGGTCAGGTCCACATTATCACATTTGGAAGTTGTCCTCCCCTCGACTTGAGAATCTGCAAGTCACTGACTGCCATCACTCTAATGTTTAGAAGATGAAGAGGTCCTGGTCTGCTCGGCGTATCAGCCTCCCAGCAAAAATATAGTGTTTAAACGATTTTGAAACCATCATAAGAATTAAAGAAAAAATTTATTATTGGAGGAGATTTAAATTCTAAGCATACCATATTGGAATTCGAGGCTGATATCGCCGAGGGGAAGAATTTTACAGGACCTGGCAGAGAGGGAGGACTTTGAAATTATTGGACCTGACACGCCGACCTATTTCCCAAGTACACTAGTGGGAGAACCCCGATGTGCTGGATGTGTTCATGGTAAAAATAAATGTGGCGGTTGGAGTCATTGGAAACTAGGGACGAATTGAATTCTGACCACTCCCCCGTGGAATAAATTTAAATTTTAACGTAGAAAAGACGCTTTTCAGATCCAGGGCCTCGGTTACTAATTGGGGTGCGTTCACAGAGAATATGAAAGATTGTATTTTCCCGGATAATCGCGGAAATGAATCAACTGAGGCTCTGGATCTGGAAATAGATATTTTAACTAATACAATTGTAAACAATTTTAGAGAAGTGACTACTGTAGATGTTAGTAGTCACACCACGGGGAATCTGCCGGAGGTGGAGGCACTTGTCCGGCAGAAAAGAGTGGTCAGAAGACACTGGCAAAGATACCGTAGGAGAGAGGATAAGATTCTTTTAAATAATCTGACTAATCGCATTCACGATATTTTAAGAAATTTTAAGATAAGGAAATTTAACGCAGATCTGGAACAGGTCGAGAGATCAAATAATATTTGGCCCATTTTGAAAAAATTAAAAAGTAACGTAATTAATAATAAAACCTATTCATGGACCAAATGGTCTAAAATATAAAGCGACTGACAAGGTAAATACTATTGCTGACTCCCTAGAGGATGGGTTTTATACCTCATCTCCAGGATCAATATGATGATGACTGGATAGATGGGGTGGGAATCGGAGGCGGAGCGGATCTCTGAGAGAGCTCCCCTACAGAGGTTGCGGTTGGCCTCCCTCGCTGAGGTTAAGAAAATTATTAAGACGCTTCCTAAGAGAAAAAGCTGTTGGTACAGATTATGTATCAAACGAGATGATTCAGCACCTCCCATCTGGGATGGCGCGCTATTTAGTTACTATCTTTAATAGATGTTTAAATTTAAATTATTTTCCGCGTAAATGGAAAGAAGCAAAAATTATAACGTTACCTAAAGAAGGAAAAAAATCCTATTTTTGTTTCTAATAGACGACCGATCAGTCTGCTAAGCAATCTTGGTAAATTATTTGAAAGAATTGTGCTGGGCAGACTGATCGGTATGACTACTGATCTGCGCGTCATCCCACAAGAGCAATTCGGGTTCATGCCGGGTCGTTCCACGACACTGCAACTGGTAAGACTCACGGAATATATAACATCAGGTTTCAATTATAGAGAGAGCACAGTTGCAGTGTTCTTGGATGTCGAAGAAAGCCTACGACACGACCTGGCATGAAGGCCTGATATGGAAGATGGATTCAATGGGCTTTTCGGATGGGATGGTGGGAATCATCTCGTCCTTTTTAACGGATAGGAGTTTCGTTGTCAGCGAGGGGGGTGCCACCTCTGATAGACGAACTATTCTGGCTGGAGTGCCTCAGGGATCCGTACTTTCACCATTGTTATATAATATTTATACCGCCGACGTTCCTGGGAGGACATATACGCAACTAGCCCTGTATGCCGATGATATTGCGATATATAGTAAAGACAGATCCTTAATTAGGTGTAGTAGAAAGATTCAGAGAGGCCTACGAGATATTGAGCGGTGGGCTGATAAATGGAGGATTAAAATTGGTAAAGAGAAGAACCAAGGAATAATTTTTACGCAACGACCTAATATTAATGGTGCAGAAACACTAGAATATGACGGAACTGTAATCAGATATCAGCTCACTGTTCAGTATCTCGGGGGTTATACTAGATCGTCGTCTCACTTGGGCTAAACATGTCGAGAAGATTCGAAATAACTTTTATAAACGTTTTTCACAACTCAAGCCCATGTTGAGAGCCCACTCTCTGACACCTCAATCACGTACGTTGGTATACAGGGCTTGTATACGCAGCCAAATGATATATGCATGTCCCGCATGGCTGACCTTATCAAAGGATAAGATAAACTTGCTTCAGGTTCTTCAGAACAAGTGGTTTACGAAGTGCAGGAGAATATCCAATTAGGACGAGAATCACCAAAATTCATGAAGATTTAAACATTGACTTTCTTCAGGAAGTGATGACTAAATTGGCAAGAAACTTATATCAAAAAGCGACTCTGAGCGAAAATGTTCTTATTAATAGCCTAGGGGCATACAACGAAAAGGAACGGACGAAATATAAAATGCCAAAGTTCTATCTGGCCTAGAAAGTTAGATGCTCCTAGGCCTACCACAAAAGTATAAATAACTGATTGAACTTAACACTTCCTAAAGAAGAGATCAAGGTGATTACACCGGTATCCTGGAGAACCTGAAGCGAGCATACCTCAAGAAATGCCAGTCTCAAGACAATCCTTGAGGATGCCAGACGCAGTCTTTGGCGAAACGTCGGGGAACTACAAGCCTCACGACCACGGCCTACAGCCCGAAAATCTTCATCAAGATCATCATAGCAACTCCGGACGTGAAAGTCTACGTGAATAGATAGTTTTTTTTTTTGCTCTTGTTTTAATAACAAAGAATAAATAAATATGATTTTAATCTAGTTTCAACATTTTAATAAACCATTAGTTCTCACAAATCATTTTTAAAAAGTCACATTCTATAATATACACATTTAAAAAATTCACAGTTTGCGAAAATAAATTTATCAAGCTCATCTTTAATATAGACCTAGTTTTACTGAGTCACTGTAGCTTCCCTGAAATTTATATATCCGAGTTAAATAAACAAAAAACGATTTTTGATCAATATTATTACGAGAACAATAATGATTAATAATAAACAAGTGTTTCTAAATATTTTAAAATTAAACTACTTATAAAATTATTTAAGGTTATTTCTATATTTTAGATAATAATTGTATCATTATCACCATTAAAATTGTGATGTACATTTACATCTTAGCGCAAATTATTGTCTGCAAAGATTTTAATTAAAAAATCACAGCTATGGGAACAAAGCAATTTTAATGTTTTCTTAAGCACTGATAGGTTGTAATAACTTTAAAAAATAAATGTCATGTTTTATGTGGTTCATGTTGTACATTTTATATACTTAATGTTAATTTTATAGGCTAATTAAAGTATGACTCCAACTGACTATATCGAGGTTTTATTCTGTAGCTTGCTCTAGAAGTATGGATTGTGAAAAGAAAAATATCTGCATTATGAGTGTTGTTAATAAGGCCAATAGTTTACAGATTAAAGTTTCGTACACGAATGTCTATATTAATATTTCAAACTTAAGAAAAAATTGGCTTTATGTATAATAAATACAAAAGCGTTTTAAAAAATTAAGCCCTATTTACGTCTACCAATTGTAACAATTAAGAATAAATTAATTAGAAGAAATCTATATATTACTTCCTCATGCAGTGGTCCCGGGTTCGATCCCCGGTCAATACAAGTTTCCTGGGTGATGGTTTCCTTCAAGGTTTTTCCTCACCTGTAAGACAAATGTCAGTAAACTATATGGCCTAGATGGTTTCCGAACATCATCTGTCCATCATTATCATCATAAACATATTCATTAAGTTTAGGATTAAGGCCTCTCCTGGCGCATCATTACCACCATCATATATCACCGGGGCAGTGCATTCCCCTTTCCAGGCGCCCCAACCTCAGAAGTGGGTTACAATTAACACCATGCCAGAGAGAATACCAGAATGTCTAAATGACAACGTGGTTGCATTGAACAAAAAATATAAAGAGATCTACAAATTTCACAAATTCCGTTCCTGATGGAATAGTGGTTATCATACTCGCCTCTGGTTCTGAGGTTCGCTGGTTCACATTCAATCGAGATCAATGGATTTTTAGGGTGCAAAAATGCTGAATATGTCTTCCTTCGGAAGGAAGTAAAATGATGGAGTCTCATATCATAAATTTACGCCATGTAAATATTTTCAAGCCTGAAATCAGATACTTTTAGCTATATTTGTTGGCTCATTCACGTCACATTGCAATGTTAATGACCTGATTTGTTAAAAAAACACAATTAAAAAATATATTGACCAAGCAATGGAAACCACTGTCCAGAACTCAACGGCCGGCAACAAGGAACGTGTGGAATGATTATGATGATACATTGATATGTTGATTTGCAAAATAAAAAGAGCGTTAAGTCAATACGAGGAACTTCCATGTATGTAGATTTTTTTCAGTTACACACGATCATTGCAACAGCGTAGTTAATAGTAGTACTTGACAGAGTATCGATGAAATATTATTCACATAAATTACGTTGCACATTTTATTTCGTCTATTTTAAATGATGTAGACTATTTAACTCATAGACCGATAATTATGCCTCTTCCTGTTCGTGATGACAGATATCTCCGCAAATTAACTTCTTTGACCAGGATATCGATTCAACAATGTACGATCGATATGGTACAGCAAGAAATGCCAAGAGAAAACAACTTCAAAAATTAACCAACTAACTAACTCACTGGCACTATCGAACCCGTAGATTCATGGCCGCGTGGACATTAGCTCTCCATGAATCCCTATCCTGAGTCAATGTTTTCCAATCATACCCTCAAATCAAGTTAATGTTATTCCCCCACCTCATTCTTGGTCTATACCAACTGGGGGTTTCCCCCTGGTTTTCATACAAGAAGCTTCCATGCAAACAAAAAAAAGTTCTGTTGCTCTAAAAAATGTATTAAATGTTGTATAATGAATCTGCATTATTGTTAATAGTTATTTCGCATACAATCATCTGTTATTGATTTTTCCAAAGCCCAAAGGGATTTAATAGTAAATATATGCTATTTACAACTATACAGCCGGCTTAGAAACCGTCCGGAAGTAAGATCGGAATACATAACCTCACATTTAAAATTCATAATGAGAGATATATCCCCAAATTAACTTATTTGACAACGATATCGATTGAACAATGTACGATCGATATGGTACAGTAAGAAATGCCAAAAGAAAACTTACTCACTGGCACTATCGAACCCGTAGGTTCATGGCCGCAAAGTAAACTGATCCCACAACAGGCCCGGAGGTCCTTGGGGTAGTAGGAGGTTAAGGCTCCCACTTTTTCTACAATCGGCACTTTACGTCAGCCGGGTTGTCAGCCCTGCGTGACGGCCGCCTTTACCCCCAGAACAAGCGTATGGTACTCATTTCCGTTAGAGGCTGAGTCGACCCCAGGGCCATAGTGCCGCCAGAGAGTTTGGGTCAGTTTAAAAATCCTGACCCCAACGGGACTTGAACCCTCGACCCTCCGGCTTGTAGCTCAGTGCCTTAACCACTACGCTACGGCGTGCCAACTTCAAAAATTATAAAAAAGAAGTTAGTTCTGTTGCTCTAAACATTTTATTAAATGTTGTATAAATAATGAATATGCATTATTGTTAATAGTTATTTCTCATACAACCATCTGTTATTGATTTTTCCCAAGCCCAAAGAGATTTGACAATAAAGATATGCTATTTATAACTATCCAGCCGGCTTACAAATCGCCCGGAAGTAAGATCGGAATACATAATCTCACATTTCGTAAATATTAAACATTATAATTATTTTTAGCTTCTGATTGTTGTATTATTCGCTAAATATTCAAATCCAAAACCAATGCGAGGTAGAGTTTTTTCATTAGACAAAAACCACAGCCTCTTGTTAGATTAATATTGATAAAAATGTAGTGTATATAAAAGAGCTTTTGTAACAGCTCCTGTAAAGCATTACATAGTATTTGAAAATAATGCAAAAAAGTTTTTTTTACCATAGTAAAATAGGCGGTTTTAAATAAGTATTGACAAAAAATACTTTGGCATAAATTTTATTTTTAATAGTTTGACAATTTGACTTTATCAGAATACTGTAGACTTAAATTTAAACTCATACAATGCTTGTCTTGATGAAAACCTGCTATTGGGAGGGTGATCCCACGTTGTTTCATTGTATTCCTCCCTAATGCATGTTTCCGTTTAGTTGGCAGCAATGCGGAATTCCATGGGCACGAGCTATCAAAAACAGCTGTTCATTTTCCATAATGTTGTTGTGCGCATGGAGTGCCTCGCAGGCGAAGCCAAAGTCTGCTACATTTCTGGCACACACTTCCTTCTATAATAATTATTATAATAATCCAGAATACGTATATCTTGAAGTTCTAGTTATTATGTAATTGGATTTATTTATATAATTACATTCATATGATATTCTAGTACAATTACCTCAATTAACAACAGTTATAACCTGCTTGTTTATACAGGCTCGCGATGTTGTATACGGTACACTCCTTTTATCACAGATGACTAATTTATACGAAATCCCTAAAATGAGAAAACTCGCAGATAGATGCACGGATGAGAGAGAATGTTTTTACACTTTTTTTATGTATGTGTGTGAGTGTGTAAGTACTGTAGACTTGTATGTATTTGATTATATATTCATATAGGCTATTTTTCTTTATTCGTGGATAATGCAAGTAAAGATAAACAGCCTCATGCTCAAAATTATCAAGCATATTTATACAGATTTAAAATATCATCAAATGCAACTTGTAAATGTGGAGAAGATATTCAAAGAGTCGAACATATTCTATTTAATTGTCCAATGTTGTGATTCAAACGTTATAAACTTGAAAAATATTTGAATTTTAATGAAAAAAATTCCAGTCCTCTTTGTCATATTCTTAACGATAAAAAATGTTATAATTACTTATTTTCTTTTGTAAATAGTGTTTATTCTCAACTATAATTTAATTTTACTGTGTTCTTCTTTGTTATATTGTTATATAATTGTCTTTTGTTCCACTGTCTTATGGTAATTTATTTGTTAATGTTACATAATTACAACCCTTATATAACGTAAGGTAAAAAAGGGTTCTAATATTTGCATATAATAAAAAAATATCATTGCAAATGTATCCATTTATTTCCCCCCTTTTTTTTCGAAAAATGTCAATTTTCACTACACTACTTATATACATACAGATATATAGAGTCTAAAACGCCTATAAACATTTAAGAGAAAAGTACGAGTATTTTGAACAACAAATTATGGCATAACAAATATTAATCTAAGCTCATTTAACATTTTTATTCTAACCTCAAATAGTTTGCCTTTGTATTTGGTACTTAATTATTTATGAAATAATGCATATTCATGTTGTCGGAGGTATCCCTGGCATTGAGCTGATCACACATCCCTAGAGCCATCCATGTCCTTGTGTAGTCAAAATGATATATTTATGTGATCCAGAGTTTAAAATTCTCTCCTGACAAGTCGTGTCACTGTAAGGGCAGGGAGGTGTGGGACACGTAAAACTACCTACAAAGGAGAGGTTAAACTAACGAAAAGATACAAAGAAAATGTGAAGCGTGTACTTTTTATTTCTTTATTAGCTGCTGAGGATATTAGGGCCAACAATTAAATAAAATTACGAATTAGTTGTCATGTATTAAGAATATAGACCTACAAATTGGCAAATATATTCCTAAAACGTTTTACTCCAACATCCTATTATATCAGTAGAAGAGAAGTTTATTTTTTTTTTACGTGACAAATTACTTTAGTTAATTGAAATGGAATGAGGCATTTGGAATCAAAAATTGATTAACCAACAGAAGTATATAGAGTTTATGTGTGCTTACCCTAGATAAGTCATAAGTGTAGTAGAAGAAGGCAACAGTGGTGTGAATTTAGCGTGTAGAGACGCGGTTCAGCTTGTATTTGTATTGATCGGGCTCGCATCTTCTGGACCCGAGCACAGAAGACGCTGCAAGACAGAGGAGACGCTTTCTCCATATGCATTGGGATGTGTATAATGTACTAAACTCAACACGCCATGATACAAACGCTTCTCTTCAGATCTTCGCTTAAAATGGGTCCAAACTAGGACAAATCCCCAAATTATGTGCCATAGAAAATATCAACTAATTACACATTATTTTTGGAGAGTCATCTTATCATGAGTAATGCCACGAGTGTTTCCAAATTATCGAAAAATTCACGATGTCACGAAGTGGCAAGTGAATATATCTAGAGAATTTGGAAATCAAGAGTGGCATTTGTTAGAACTAGTTAACGAATAAAATTAAGCTGTTTACTCACAAATCATTATTTATATATAGTTATTTTAAAATATTTATATATTTAATGTAAATGGAGATGTTTGAAAACAAATGAGAAATGTTTGTTATGTTTAATTTGTCCATCACTGCAACTAGACCTTATTATTTATTGCCAAAGGATCGCCAATATGTAAGAATGCACCCTAGTGGAGAAAAAATGAAACACATCAAACTGTTCATGACGAACATTATAACTAAGTAACTCACTCACTGGCTCTGTCAAACCCGTAGGTTCATGGCCCGCGCGGACATAAGCTCTCCATACATCCCTATCCTGAGATAATGATTTCCAATCATCCCCTTATAATCTACTTCCTCAAATCATGGATAATGTTATTCTCCCACATCATTCTTGGTATACCAACTGGACGTTTTCCCTCTGGTTTCCTACCAGAATTTTTCCATGCACCTCTTTCATCCCCCATACGTGCCACATAGGTTATTAATTAATTTCTCATATCCTATGATGTAAATATGTCAATTATATTTTTCTGGAAACATAAACCCTGGTAAATAATACGTTTAAGAAAGTGCAAACGGTGGTTTCTTTTTATTGTAGTAGAATCATATTGCTACAGATGTTTGTTCTATTATACCCCGCAAGCAGTATCTGGTTACATTCGTGCACTATAATACACAATCTGGGATCCACTTGCATTCTAGGAGTTTTCCATATCAATATATAAATTGCTATATTCAACGCATTTCTTAGAGAGTCAGTCATTGCAAAATAATGCTCTGACCTATTCAGAAAGTTAAAAAGGAGGAGCTTTCTTTAATATGATAAACTTAACTTGATAAATGCGAGGTAAAACACGACTGTGATTGGTTGTAAATCAAAATTCATTGAAATGTGATTGGTCATTGACTCCCATTTGGGACATAAGGTAAATAGCATTTTAAAACACATGATAAAATCCGTTTTGGTTTCAGTGAAATATAGAATTATTTCTGAATGTAAAACGGGTTGTGCGCAAATTTATTGCATGTTATTTTTAGGTCGGCCGTCATTTAAATAAGCTTGTTTTTCATCACCATACTACCAAGTGTTAGGTTGACTGATCTGTTAGGCCTTTCAGTCTTGATATTGTACATCCATCTTTTATGGTCTCCCAGTGGTCTCCCTCTAGTCGATTCCTTTTCGAAATATGCTGTTGCTCATTCCATTAACGAGATTTATTTTTAATGCCACCAAATGTGCTCCATCACAAGTTCTTCCTTAATTTCTTCACTTTGTTTGTGGTCGAATTTTGTGTACCTGCAGTCTAAGTCCGGCTTTTCTATTACAAGACTTTTTCTATTGCAATTATTTGAAAATTAATAGATGTTAATCTCCCAACAGGTTACTAACCTCTAGGAGGCGAGTTCAGTGATGGAATACTAACCTATACCTTTTGGCCATTTTAAAACAACGTAAAATTGCTTCAGTAAAATGTTCTGGCATAAGAACATTTGAATCGTCCTGGAATAACAATATGTGGATTATTTTTTCATCCTAAGTCTCATTTCAGTACTTTACTATAAAAAAAGTCCGGAAAATGTATCACTGCAATGCTATATATCAATAAAATAGATAGATATATGTTTTTATTGTCAAAAACACAGTACAATGAATATTGTCAATTAATGATGTTAATTGCTGAGGTGTCTCAACCAGCCAGTCAATGCTAAAATAATCATAGACACTGTAAATAGGGTTTAAAGTCAATTTGTTCTTTTAAATTTTGAAACAGGAAGATTCTTTATACCATCTGGAAGAGAATTACACATATTCCACAGATACCACCTCATAAATATTTTGAGTTTTACTAAATTTACATTTAATCAATTAATTTGTGTTTACTTGATGAAGATCCATAATGTATTTTTAAATAAAACTATCAAAGTGTTATATGATTTTCAAAAATATTTATTTATTTAAAATTCATAAAACAGCTGTTTCAATACACTGTATGTCATCATATTAATGTTATAAATATATACATATTTATAAATGTATTTATATATATATATATATATATATATATATATATATATATATATATATGAACATTCATCTGATGAAGATACAGTGTACTGAAACAGCTATTATGAATGTTAAATAAAATTAATATTTTGAATAATCAATTGAATTGGTGTTTTTGTATAAAAATCCATAACTTATTTAATTAAATGTCTGAAGAAGGTACAAAGTACCGAAACAGCTGTAACTAATTTAGTATTTTAATAAATATGAAAAATCACATAAAACTTTATTATTTTTATTTAATTAAATAAATTAATATTTTGACTTTGACACATTTTCTTTATAAATAAATTTACATTATATATATATATAATATATATATATATATATTGTTATAATTCCTCGTATGATAGTTATGAAGAGATATATATAGCATATATATATTAGTTGTAAGTTATTTTTCATATAAAGTAAACAACTAAATACGTACGTTGATGTTAGAGTAAAACTGCCTATTTTTTTATAAAAAGCTGTTTACAATAAGTTCTATTACTATTTCCACTAATTATTCTAATATCCCTTTTCTTGGCAGTTCGCGGATTCGATTCTAGTTATTGTAAAAAAATTAAACCTTGCCCTGTACATTCTGACGTCAACATGGCGACTCACCTCTAAACCTAAATGGGTGCCAATACGCATTTTCTTGGTGTAGTCTGTCGTCATACAGGACTAACAACCCTGATATCTCATATAGAAAGATGCGAGGGCTCCTACTATCCCACAGGCTTTTTAAGGCTTGTAGTGAGGACCTATTAAAACAACTAGCCCGGAGAACACACTTCTCACGTGCTCGATTTATATCATCTGTTAATCAATATACCAGTGAGCGGCTACGTAAATGTCATCCACGATGTCGATGCTGTCATGAATGAAGTAAGCATGATGTCAAAATGACGCAATATATTTGCAGTAATGATGGCCTGGCTGAATAGTTTACGCACATTCAACAACCTAACAACATAGAACGACCTACTAATGAATACTCGATACTGAAATGTTCCAGAAAAATGGAATATATATATATATATATATATATTAATTGGTGTTTCTCGTATAATTTATCATATTTATATTATTATTATATTAATATTATTATTAAATTATTATGATTATCGTAAGTGTTATTATTGTTATTATCCTCCAAAATGTTGTTTGTAGCAATTAAATTTACATTGCTACATTTAATGATCTTTTAACTGTTTATAATTATGTATACTGTATATCTATATTTGTCAAATATGTATTTGTATTTGTGCTGGTTGAGTGGAAGAGAAGGCCTTATGGCCTTAACTCTGCCAGAATAAAATAAAGCATTATTATTATTATTATTATTATTATTTTATTATTATTATTATTATTGTTATTATTATTGTTGTTATTATTATGTTTGTTATTATTATTGTTGTTATTATTATTGTTGTTATTATTATTGTTGTATTATTATTGTTGTTATTATTATTGTTGTTATTATTATTGTTGTTGTTATTATTGTTGTTGTTATTATTGTTGTTGTTATTGTTTTGTTATTATTGTTGTTGTTATTATTGTTATTATTATTGTTATTATTATTATTATTGTTATTATTATTGTTATTTTATTATTATATTGTATTATTATTGTGTGATTATCTTATTATTAGATTGTTGTTGTTATTATTATTGTTTATTTTATTATTATTATTGTTATGTTATATATTATTGTTATATTAGTATTGTTATTATTATTTTGTTATTATGCTTTGTTTTATTATTATTGTTGTTATATTATTATTTTATTATTATTGTTATTATTATTATTGTTATTATTTATTTTTTTTTTCATTTATTTTTTTTTCAGCATGCCCCATTACCGTAGTAATATTACATGCATAAACATAACAAACATAAAATCAGATAACATAACATTACATAACATCACACATTTGGTTTTGTTTAGTGTTTTTTTTTCTTCGTCAATTGTTAACACTCATTTTCGTACACTATTGTTTTTTTTTAATATTTTTTTTTAAAATGTCTTAAATAATTTGTGTATTATTATTATTATTATTATATTATTATTATTATTTATTATTATTATTATTATTGTAAACTTGGGGTAAATTTCTGAACAAAAACGCGGCCGGAGAATAGAGAACAACAATCCATTCATCAATCAATGATACTTAGATGGTTATCAAAATGCATTACAATAATTCTTAATAATTCTACATAAATTAATTATGTATATATGTTATTGTTTATTCTGTTATTGTAATATTATGTGTTTCTTTATGTAATTGTAATATTATTGTTTTCTTTATTTTTTTCTTTATATTATTACCACATATTACTTTATTGTAACGGACGGTCAACAGCACGTATGGCTTACTGCCCGTGCGACCTACTATTTGTAATAACATTGTATGTATCTTACTTCTAGTCTAATTAAAGGTCCTATTACTACTACCTACTACTACTAGATTAAGTCATAGCGATAGATGGTGGATTTAAACTTTTCTCCTTACTCGGTTCGGTAGTGTAATGAGTTCATACGGGGAAAGGCATTATAATTTGACTAAATATAAGTTTTAATTATTATTTAGTTACCGCATTAAGCAACCGTAAGTTATAATTGCATTATTGCGATTATTTTTTGTGGCAATCAGAGAACATGCGGTATTGTCAACTTACGAAATCATATAAACGAACAAAGGTGATTAGGGAAAGAAGCACGATCATCTAAAAAAAAAGGGGGAGATAAAAAATGGCGCAACAGATTAACAGACATGTAAGGATGTAAGTAAACATGTTCTACGTTTTTAACAGCAAAAAGAAATCAAACTTATAAGTTGTTTCTATATCGTAGATTTAAAAAGATCGCAAAATAAGAGAAGTTTACTTGTTGTGGTAGGAACTACGTGTGAATGATTTTTATCGTAAAGGAAAAATAACATTGGGATATATTACGCAATTTCTTGGCCTTTTCCATAATATTCTAGATATTATTAGATTGTATGTAATTTATTATTGTTTTGTTTGTATCTATATAAAGTATACGCTTAAGCATTCTTCAGATATTTCTGGAAGTTACTATCTTGACTGAGGATCTAATTTGCACAAATGACTTTAGAGGGAAAGCAAACTTAATCTTTCCTAATCTATCTTTGTTTCCAGCAACATAGTATAATATCCCTTGTGTGAACAATACAAGGTCTTCCTTTTTGTTTTCAAAAGAGCTTCTTCAATTATTAGGTTCGATTTTAGTGTAGAGTTCCTTCACAAGAAATCTTTACCTTCCTTCGTCTTCTATCTCTTTGATCTTTGTGATTAAACCAGAGGACACTCGACGAGAAAAAAATAAATAAAACGCACAAGAAAGGAACAAGAAGTAGAGCTATTTCGTATATGGGACACTTGTTCAGAGAAATGGGATACAGCAAATTGTTGAATTCCACTGCAAAGAATATTTTCACTTAAATGGCTGTATTAACAGTACTGCTTCCTACTTCCAGAGGTTTCGCTATCTCTATGTTTTTTTTTTCTGGATAACAAGTTTGTGTCCACATATTTTAGCTGCCTAAACCAAAACAAAGTCTGTAATGTAAAAACTAGAAAAGGAAAAATCCTTGCTTGGTCAATATTTTAAATTAACTAAACTCCTTCTCGGTGGAACCAAACTGCCACCCCAATTGTCTGTGAAGAGTAATATCAATATTTTCAATCATTTTTTTTAAATTGTTTGTTTACACTCAGTTACATTTTTTTTTGTCTCCTTTCCGTTTTACGCTGTTTTTCCTTTTTTTTGTTTGGACCTATTGTTTAACCTTTTTGTTTTATCTTTTTGTTTACTTTATTTCATTCTCACATATAGACGCAAGGACAGGACACACACCCAGACCCAAGGTGGAGATTTAAAAATCCCTACCCTGCCGGGAATCGAACCCGGGTCGCCGAGTGGAAGGTTAGGGACTCTACCAACTACGCCACGGCGACGGACGTTTATTTAATACCATTTTTTCATTCATCATATAAGTGCTACGGCCAGTTACAGGCCTTGGCCGCCCCAAGAAAATGTATCCAATCTCTTCTACCTTCTGCCTTCTTTTCTCCAACTATTCACTCCCATTACTCTTAGATCTTGTTCCACATTATCCATCTGTTTTATTTAAAGTTACTTTACCGGCATCGATATGAGTTGATTTCGTTATTTACTAATAGATCTAATATTTTATAGGTAGAACCCAAAGTTGGAGTCTATGAAGTAAACTTTTTCACTTCTATAACCTACAACATTAATAAAAGTAATAAATAATTAGTCCCGCGCCGTAGCTGAGCGGTTAAGGTAGGAAGCCTTGGCGCAGAGCTACGGGACTTGCGCTGGTTCGAGTCTCCATGGGGGAAGAAATTTTCTCATGGTATTTCGGCCAGTATGGGACCGGTGCCCACCCAGCATCGTGAGGCAATTGGGTAGCTACAATAAGTAGCGGCTCCAGGTTGAGGAACCAGCTATAACGGCTGGGGGACTCGACATGCTAACCACATGTCACCCCTACACTGGCTGTTGATCATCTACCTCTGTGATTGACACATGTGGATGTGAAGGGCCAGCAGCCGGCTGGTAAAAGGGCAACCGCTGAAAAGTGGAAAGACCCTCAATCGGAATAAATAATTATATAAGTACACATTATATGGTCACACACACGAAATACATTATAGGGTATAATGGAAATGGACAGCTAATGACAAATTAGGTTAAATTTTGAGGAAGTGGCTGGTTTCAAATGCCTAGGAACAATAATCAAAAATAGGAATGAGATGCACAAAAAATTAAACATAGGCTCAATTCTGGAACTGCGTACTATTGTGCATTGCAGGGGACACTTGACGCCCCAAATCCTTTCAAAAAAATGTTAAACTGAAAATATATAAAACTGTTATTCTGTGCCAGTTATATTATATGGTTGCGAAACATGGACTCTAACTTTAAGGCAGGAAAGGCGATTACGAGTATTTGAGGATAAAATTCTTAGGAAAATGTTTGGACTAAAGAGGGATGTTATACACGGAATGTAAGTAAATATTTTTAGTTAATAGTTAATCGTTGAGCTAGAGATTTAAGAGGTAGGTTTTTGGGTGAAATTTTAATTTTAATTTATTTCTAAGTATTTTTGGTGACAGGTGATTGGAGAAGACTACATTACAGTGAACTACATGGTATTTATAGGAAGCCAGATATAATTAGAACACTTAAGCTAGTAGACTGCGACGGACAGGACATGTGGCACGAATGGGAAAAGTGGAAAGACGTGCACGGACAGCTTCTTGTAGGAAAACCAGAGGGGACACGCCCAGTTTGTTGCCAAATAATGATTTGGGAGAATAACATTAACCTTGATTTGCGCAAACTAGATTATACAGATAATGATTAGACAACATTATATCAGGATAGCGATGCATGAATAGCTTCTGTCCGCGCGGCCATGAATCTACGGGTTCGATAATTGCCCGTGAGTTAGTTAGTTATAAGTACATTAAAGAACCTAACTATTAAAAAATGAACTATGCCTGAAGGCAATCAGCTGATTACAAATTTTATTCCTGTAATAAAACTCCATTAAGAACATTTAATTCCGTTTTCGTAGTGGTAAATGTACTATTAACTAGTGTAATAGAGTTAAAAGTAAGGGGCCCCGAAAAGTATATTTTTTTCTTATAATAAGAAATACTTAATATTTACGTAAATTGCCAATGAGGTCATCAGATAACAGGGACAACGCAGGTGTGAAGTCCAAGTGTCGAACTGAATATTTAAAAGGAACAGCATTGCCACCTGGCAGTGAGTGAAGTTTTAAAAGCACTAAATTAGCAAATCAGTTCCCTCCCTCTTTTAAAAGCAAAAATTGAAAAGCAGACTTATTGTCAAAGTCCTGTCTTTTGTGACACTTAACTTATGCACACTCACAAATGGCATGCACCGCACTACGTGTGTTTTTGTTCCTACATCCTCTCTAGTGGGCCTTTCCTACTAAAACGCATTACAATTCTCAAACGTAGAGCCTACCTACTTATCCATATTCTTAGCCTTAGCATTCTTTTAATGTGTATTTTTATTCCCCTTAACTAAAATAAGAGTATCGCGACTTTCTGTGTGTTATGGTTATTACAGTGTTTGATCTGTGAAGTTCGGGGTTCACGCTTACTCTTAGGAACATCTTAGAGAACCTATCAAGGCAGTTTTAAAAAAAGTCTAAGTGCTTTTATTCACTGAAAATGCATTACAGGACGGAATACTGTATCTCAATGTCATAATAATAATATTAATAATAATAATAATAATAATAATAATAATAATAATAATAATAATAGCTTTATTTCACCTGGCAGAGTTAAGGCCTTAAGGCCTTGTCTGCCACTCAACCAGGTTTTAAAAAGTACAAAAAAAATAGTCTTACATCTAAATTACAATATAGATAAACGATTACATGTTATAAATACAATACAATTAATATCTATAATGTATTTTGATTTACTCTAAATTTAACGAATTAAATATATAATATGTACAAATATATAAAAAACGAGGAAAAGATTAATGACATAGTATAAAATTAAATAAATAGAGAAAAATTAATTATTAGACAACAGGTAACTGTATAAGCGTGACTTAAAGGTGCCAAGAGTGCGGCAACCCCTGATATCTTGAGGAAGGAAATTCCAGGAGCGGGCAGAGGCTACTGTGAAGGAAGTAGAATAAGAGGAAGTGCTATGAAGAGAATTGTTAGCAGACTTATCTTGTGACCTAGTGTCAATATTGTGGTAAGAGGATAACTTCTCAAATCTAGACGCCAGTAAGTAGGAATGTAGGAATTCAGAAGCTTGTAAAGTAGTGAAAAAGAGTGCAATTTACGTCTGTCAGTAAGACGGAGCCAAGAGAGGTTATTAAAATGTTCGGAAAATGTCATGGTATTCGATGCGAAGATCTGACTCTCTGAGTCAACTGCAGAAAAAAAGTTCGAAACAATATAATGGTTTTATACGTTTATATTGCTTCCATGAGAAAAAAAAACTCAACGCCTGGCAATTTTAATATTTAATAATTTACAAGGGAACTTTCAACCATTGCTTGTCGAAACCTACCTTGAAATGTCTCCCAGAGAAGCGTTGTGAAGTATCAAAGACCATGTTCACAAAATTATGTCTTTTAATTGAAAGCACAAAAATCGAAGCCAGAATCCAGCAATGGCAACCCATTGTACGGAGCAGATGGACTCCCTGCTTGATGAGAGAGGAGTGGAGTGGTAGTGAGGGTTATCCGATCTATGAATTAGGGCGTTGTGTTACTTCCATATACTTTAACTGAGAGATTTGGCGCTGGATTTTAATGCCATGCAGTTAGAAACGGCAGATATTTTTTTAGAACGGCTTTGGTACATCACAATTCTTGTGAGTATGAACCAATACCAGAATTTTATAACCATTGTCCATGGATTTTAAATGTTTATAGTTGTCATGCATACACAATTGCGATATACGTTACAAGGACTGAAAGTGGTATCTTAGGTCGAAACTTCAAAACGAACTCGATAAATTTCAATTCTTTCAACATACATAATTTTAATGCATATGTCGAATTTCACTATTTCAATACATATATATTAAATAAAATATGTTCAAATCACCTACCTCCTATGAAGCTATTAGAACTATTTGAAGATATAATAATAATAATAATAATAATAATAATAATAATAATAATAATAATAATAATAATAATAATAATAATAATAATAATAATAATAATAATAATAATAATATGATCCATTACTGGAACTGTGTTAAAAATAAATCTATTGGAAAACGTTAAATATTTGAATATAAAATAGGAATAGAGTAATATTACAAGTAATACTATTTCCAATTACATGTTAAGGAATTATTAATTATTATATAGGCTGTGTCCACCGCTGTAGTCTCGAGGTAGCGTGCTGCAGGCCCGGGTTCGATTCTCGGTCGGGACAAGCTTCCGGGGTGAGGTTTTTTCGGGGTTTTTCCTCACCTGTAACACAAATGTCAGGAAAGTTTGAGGCCCAAACGGTCCCCGAACATCATCTGGCCATCATCATCAACATCATCCTCCGGTGTGAAAAGTATAGGGAAGCTACCACACCTATAATTCCCTAGTAAAGCTGCAAAGCATGGCATGAAAATGTTATGATTGCAGTGAAAGACCTGCCCTTGGGCAGAACATTATAGATAGATAGATATAGGCTAAATTCACGGTTAGGTATTTCAGAATTACTTGCAATGTGATTATTTGCAATCTGATTCAATCACAACAGCTAATTCACAAAAATGAGATGCATATTGCATCATCCTATTATTTATTATCCGCAATCTATAAACCCTATTTCACCTAAAATACATTAGGGTTATAGTTTGTGTCAAAGTTTCGATTCATTATATAATTGTATCTAAAACTAAAGTTTATTTTTATGAAGCTTACTTATAAAAACATTAAAAAGTTTGTAGTTATTTTCTGTCAAAAGCACTTCCGTAACGGGTGGTTCATGGGCGGTGTTATTTATAAGACAGGTGATTTCGAATCTTTCGTTCCAGATGAAAGTACAACCAAAGATAATATGTGACCATTATTTAAAGTTCAACTTCCCACATTTCGGGGTTGCCAACCTAAATAACTATACTGTAATATTACATTTACATCCACGTGCGGGAAGTAAAACCACTGCCCTCTACGTATACTACGTACAATGTATATACAGAAATATCCAAAATGTAGTGTTAATATACATTATACGAAACAAATCACTGCATTTTAAATGAACTGAACTTTATTTGAAACAATACAAAACAATAATTACATACTTGCGGCCATATTATCAATAATTGTTTTCAAGGCCTCCCGTTGTTTCAACTAATAAACATTGCCCACACTGTTAACGTTAGTCAATTGTTTATAATGAACGCAAATATTTCCAACAAAGATATTATTTTACTATTATTTATTATTTTGAAAACACCATCGCGCAAAAAATAATGTACAACACACGTTTGTGAAGTGCTTTACAGGATCTCGGAAATTAAAAACCCTGCTATCGCTCGGTTTTTAAACATTTTTTCCTCGATTCTGTAAAAACCACTTCCCAACCTCGCATCATAATATACTATTGTAATTAAGTGAAAACTACAGTAAAGGAATATTACAATACTTGGACTAATTAACTCACTTGCACTATCGAACCCGTAAGTTCATGGCCGCGCGGACATAAGCTCTCCATACATCCTACCCTGAACTAATGTTTTCCAATCATCCTCTGTATAATGTACTTCCCTCAAATCATGGTTAATGTCATTATCCCACCTCATTCTTGGTCTACCAACTGGCCGTTTTCCTTCTGGTTTCCCATTCGTGCCACATATCCTGCCCATCGCAGTCTATGAGACTTAACAATTCTTGTTATATCTGGTTTCCTATAAAGATATTACAGCTCACCGTTATAAATTGTTCTACATTCGTCTCTGTGTTCATACTTCTTTGGTCCAAAAATGTTCCTAAGAACTTTATTCTCAAATATTCAAATACAGTTCTTAGAATCTTAAGGAAACCGACTGGTGAATTTCAAATTTCTTTTAGTTTTCATCTGATTGTTTTAAAATGTTTATTACATTCATTATGTGCTTATAGAAGCGTTTCTGTGAAGTTTGGTGTTTATAAGTAGAATATTTTCAGAATTATGATTTTTAAAACTATTTTTTTAATAATCTAAAATATGCTCCTTGCGATACATTTTTAAATATTCCCCTCTGTTGCAATTTAAGATTCAGAGTCTTTAAGATTCCACCAAACACATTAACTATGCAAAAAATCATAAAAGGATGATACTGCTTATTTTTTCATTTTTTGAAAAAAAAATCACTCTTACTTTTTTTTTCTTTTTCCATCTCAATTTAAAAGAACACGTGTGTCTTAGGCAAGTAACTGCATAGCAAATTTAAATTAGCATTTATTGGAGAGTCTAACCACAAAATGTCACCTTGACAGCAAAAACATTGCACCGTAAGGAGCATTTTAAGTTTTGGAAAATGTCAAAAAAATGGAAACAGAAAAAAAGTTTTAAGTAGTAATGCTGACCATACGTGCAAGGGTATTTAAACTCTTACGTCATGGAGTCAAGTTTGCTCCTACAATATTTTTTTACATGAAAATGATCCTAAAGAATCAGAGTTATTAAAAAGCAAATAAACAAAGAATCCATTTTTTGCCATTTTTTTCAACATTTTCACCAGTCGCGAGTAGGTCCCCTTAAACAAATTAGAAACGCTTTCTTCCGTATTACATCTCTGGATTCGAATTATCTTTTAAAAACGCTATTTTGTACTCTTTGACGGAAATGATATGTGAATTAGATAGGACTTGTTGATGAATTCTGCTAACAATACGAAATCTTCAAGAACCTCATTTAGGAAATTAGTTTGAACTCGACCTCGTTGCGTGAAATGCGACGATGATAACAAGCAACCCAAAGAGTGGCAGACTCCATATCTTGTTTCGGCGATCTCAAAGTATGTGTAGTCTATGTAAGATATGTAGGGTCTACCTACTGGGCGCTGTCCTCTGGTTTTCCTATAAGAAGTTTCCATACCTCTCTTTCATTCCCATTCGTACCACATGTTCTGTCCATTGCAGTCTACAATATTTAACTTTTCTTATTATATCTGGATAAAAACTGGACTAGGGTCATTATTCATTTTCCTTGTGAACAAATCTTGTTGACCAGTGTTATTGGTTTACTTTTATAAAAATTCTGATTTTTTCCCATTTCTCATTATTTAATATATATTTTCCTGATGCGATTGCGATTAGGCGCGCGTGTGCGTGCGCGTGCGCGTGTGCGTGTGTAAACAATCATGGTAAAAAAAGAAAAAGTCCCCTTATATTAGTGTTCAATGCCATCAAGAATCTGTGTATTTAAATTAGGCCAATAATATACTTCCATAACAAAAAATAGAAAAGTAGCTGGTCCTGATCAGATAAATATGGAGCTTCTAAAATATGGTGGAATATATTTATATTAGAGAATATTGCATTTAATAAATGAACGTTGGAGAAATTGTAGAATGCCAGAAAGTTGGAAAATAGCTGAAGTCATATCATTGTTTAAAAAAAGGAGATAGAAGAGAATGTAAAAATTATAGAGGAATTAGCCTACTTAATTCAATTTATAAAATATATGCGAGAATTAGAAATGAAAGACTTAAAATAATAGCAGAATCAATACTAGAAAAAGAACAAAGTGGTTTTAGAACGGGGCGATCAACAACAAATAATTTATTCATATTACAGCAAATATTTGAAAAAAGGAGAGAACATAACCTACAGACGCATGTTGCTTTTATTGATTTTGAGAAGGCATTCGATCGTGTTGATAGAGATAAGTGATGGAAAATTGTGAAAATACATGGCTACCCCGCAAAATTAATTTATGTGATACAACGTTTATATGAAAAATCTTAAATTATAGTAAATATACGCACATCAAAGACCGAACTAATTTTAATAAATAGACGTGTAAGACAGGGGTGTAGTTTATCGCCTACCCTTTTTTAATTTATATATTAATGACATCATCCAAAATTGGAAAAGTAATGTTAATGTAGGTATAAGAATGGACCATTTTAAAATATTGAATGTTTTAATGTATGCTGACGATCTGGTTATTATTGAAGAAAATGAAAATAATTTGCAGTACTCTTTACATCAATTAAATCAGTTATGCCAAGAATATAATTTTAAAATATCAAAGGAAAAAACTAAAATAATGGCATTTTGGGGAAGTGAACATATAAGATCAAAAATCATAATAGACAATAAACCTCTCGAACAAGTAACAAATTTTAATTATTTGGGTTGTAATTTTACCATAAACACAAAAACTGAAAGAGACGTGAATGTGAAACTGTCAAGATTTCAAATGATATGTGAAACTATACTCGTACATAGAACATTAAAGAACAAAACAAGAAGAGATATTAGAAGTTTTATAAAACATTGGCAGTTCCTCCATTACTTTATGAGAGTGAAACTTGGGTAATGACCAAAAAATTACAAAGTAGAATACAAAGTGTAGAAATTAACTTCCTTAGAAGAATAAAAGGCTGCACAAGAATGGATCGGTTAAAGAATGAAGATATAAGAACAGAGTTAAATATATATCCATTAAATGTTAAAATCAAACGATATAGAGAAAAATGATTCAGACATGTAGAAAGAATGAACATAACAAGATTACTAAAAGCAGCATTTAACTACAAGCCAAGAGGTTCAAGGAATGTAGGAAGGCCAGTGAAGAGATGGACAGAACAACTGTGAGGCGTAACAGTCATTTTGCCTAGCCCGTGAAGTGAAGAAGAAGAAGAGGAAGTATATACTTCTTGTACATTTTCTTATATTCTTGCTCTTCTGCATTAATATCTCCAACTATGGAAATCGTGACTCTGGACAGAAGGTTTCTGAGAAGAAGAAGTAACAAATAAGAGAAAGACTTTACTGATGTGGAAAGAAAACTCATTTTAGTAACATGTATTAACGCTAAGCCCATAGCATATACTATGTATCTACGTTAGGTTTGCAAGGGCGAAAGGTCACCGGAATGAAGATATGACGGGAATAGGGTGGAAGCGCTACTGTAAAGCCAGGCGATGTCACCAGGGGATGCACTCACCCGCACACCCCCAAAATTGATGATACCAAATTTACTTCTGTCTCCGAGACATCCCAAGAGTTCACAGCAGACTTATTATACAGAGAAAATGTAAAACTCTGCTAAGAAATGTTCTTTTTAAAACAAAAAATATATTTTTTCAATAATGTTCCACTAATAAAAGTTCATCATACTCCACTGCTATGGTCTAGGGATAAAGTCGTTGCCTGGGACGCAGCGGGCAAGAGTTCGATCTCCGGTCAGGAAACGTTTCCTAGGTGAGATTTTTATAGTTTTTTCTCACCTGCAAGACAAAGTACAAGAATCTTTAAGGCCCAAATAGTGCATGAATAATTTTGGTAATCATAACTTATCATATTCGTTTTATTCAGTATTAGTAGTTGAAGTAGTAGGAAGAGGAATTGATTAAATTAATAATATTAAACATAGGCTCAATTCTGAAAATGCGTGCTATTATGCATTACATATACTCTTGACGTCCCAACTCCTTTCAAAAAACGTTAAACTGAAAATATATAAAACTATTATTTTACCAGTTATATTATATGGATGCGAAACGTGGACTCTTACTTTAAGGGAGGAAAGGAGATTACGAGTATTTGAGAATAAAGTACTTAGGAAAATTTTTGGACCAAAGAGAGATGAACAGACATGCGAATGGAGAAGACTACATAACAGCGAACTACATGGTCTTTATAGGACGCCAGATATAATAAGAACAGTTAAGTCTCGTAGACTGCGATGGGCAGGACATGTGGCACGAATTGGGAATGAAAGACGTGCATGGAAGCTTCTTGTAGGAAAACCAGACGGAAATCGCCAGTTGGTAGACGAAGAATGAGGTGGGAGAATAACATTAACTGTGATTTGAGGTAAGTAGATTATACAGGGAATGATTGGAAAACATTGGATCGGGAAAGGGATATATGGAGAGCTTATGTCCGCACGGTCATGAACCTACGATAGTGCCAGTGAGTTATAGTATGAATTTGTATGTTGCCTCGGGGGTGGCCCTGGTATTGAACTTATCACTCATCCGTGGAGGCCATCCATACCCTTGTGTATTCTAGAAAAGTATATATGTGATCAAGGGTTTAAAATCCCCTCCTGACAAGTCGCGTCCCTATAAGACCCGGGAGGCGGGACACGTAAAAATTCTCAGAAAAGAGACATTGAAGTGATAAAAGGCAAGAAAAGGAAAAGAAATTAAGTTGTATTATTACATTTATTTTTGTTATATGTTATCTAATGGCGATAGAGTTCAATGACGGATTGCATTATTATAAATTCCTATTAAAGAATAAAGAATGGATGTCCGATCCGATTGAGGGTCTTTCCACTTTTTAGCGGTTGCCCTTTTACCAGCCGGCTGCTGGCCCTTCACATCCACATGTGTCAATCACAGAGGTAGATGATCAACAGCCAGTGTAGGGGTGATATGTGGTTAGCATGTCGAGTCCCCCAGCCGTTATAGCTGGTTCCTCAACCTGGAGCCGCTACTTATTGTAGCT
>JASPKZ010004100.1:0-25000 GCA_030220185.1 Diploptera punctata | reverse complement strand
CCGGGAAACACCCCTGAAACATTTTTCAAAAATAAAACATCAACAGTCGTATGAACGGTATGGCAGCGCATAAAATACGAAGAAACAAACATAGATTCGCTTTTATATAGTAGATTTACAGGGCAAATTACAATCATGGCCAAAAATATGCAAATTAATTTCAGTTTATGAACGTTAAGTTACTCAGAAATTGATGTTAATTAATTAAGTAATAATAAATAGATATGCATGAAATGTATTAACCTTACACATTAATCATTAATGTTTTAAAAATGTAATTATTTGATTTATTAATAGTATTGTCCACCGCTGTGGTCTCCAGGTGAGTGGCTGTCTTGTCACGCAGCGGGCCCGGGTTCGATTCCGGTCAGGACAATATTCCTGGGTGAGGTTTCTTATGGGTTTTTCCTCACCCTGTAAGACAAATTCAGGATCTTTGAGACCCAAACGGTCCCCGACACATCATCTGATCATAATCATAATCCGCCGGTGTGGAAAGCAAAGAGAAGCTACCACGCCTACAATTCCCTAGTAAAGCTGCAAAATCATAGCATTAAAATGTTATGATGCAGTCAAAGACATGCCCTAGAGTAGAACACTACAGAATAAAACAGAATTAATAATATTAAACGTAAGAATTATCATATATAATAAATTTGCTTCGAAATTCAAACAGTTATTTTCACAATATATTCTTGTTTTTCATAAAATAGAATTAGGGTAAATTAATACCAAAAGGATTAGGTCGAAACTAATTACATTGTTTGTTTCTAATTCTAGTAAGGTAAATTGCTTAATGCCACGAGTGATTTCCAAATTATCGATAAATTCACGACTCACGAAAGTGAGGAGTGAATTCATTAGAGAATTTGGAAATCAAGAGTGGCATTTGTTAGGACTATTTATCGAAATAAAATTAAGCTCTTTACTCACAAATCATTATTTAACTATAGTTATTTTAAAAATATTTATATATTAATGTAAACGGCGATGTTTGAAAACAAATGAGAAGCGATAGATTACGCTTCATCTGCTTCTTTTGTTTATCACTTGCAACCACATTCATACTATTTATTGCCAAAGGAACGCAATATTTAAGAATGCTCCTCTAGTGGAGAAAAAATGAAACACATCAAACTGTATATTAATTCATTTCTGATGTCGTATGATGTAAATATGACAATTATATTTTTCTGGATTGTTACCTGGGAAAAAATACATTTTAAGAAAGTGCAAACAGTGGTTTCTTTTTTTGGTGGTATAATCAATTGCTACAAATGTTTTTATATTAACTCCCGCATGCGGCATGTGTTGACATTCATGCACTATATATACAATCTGGTAGCCGTATTTCTCACAGGCTCAGTCACTGCAAAATAATGGTCAGACCTGTTCAGAATATTAAAAAGGAGGAGCCTTCTTTAATATGGTAATTATAACACTCATAAATATTTCGTGAAACACGACTCTGATTGGTTGTAAAACAGAAATCATTGAAACGTGATTGGCCTTTGAGTCCCATTTGGAGCATGAGTTAAATAGTCTATAAAAATATGCCTCGTACTAAGATAATGCCAATAGTTTCTATATTTTAGCCTTACTCCTAATTAATTAGGCCTACAGGCTTGAAATTATAAGTCCAGCGCCGTAGCTGAGTGGTTAAAAATAGCATACTTTGGTGCAGAGCTGGTTCGAGCGGCCTCATATTGAGAAAAACCAAACTTTGATGGCTGAGGGATCTGACATGCTGAACACATGTCACACCTATGCTAGCTGGATTATCGTCCATCTCCATGTTAACACACATGGATGTGAGGTCAGCAGTGACCTTAAGTATGCCACAATTTTCAGGATCAAATCGTTATCTCCAAGCTGAACTTCTACTTAAAAAATCAGAGGCCCTGATCTTTGTGACGGAGTTAACCAACCTTTAGATTTTCCCTTAACTTCTAATAAGGCATTCCAAAAAAATATTCAAAATTCTAAAGATTGCTATAGTTGCCCAGTAAGAGAAATTACAGACTTAAAAGAAAGAAAACAAAGAGCAAAAGTTGCTACCCGCAAAGACAGCAAAAAACCTCAAAACTAGGCTTGCATTGACTCATCACATGACAGCTCAGTGAGCAAAAACGGGAGTGTTGAAAGTCTTGAAGCTACGAAGGAATCACATATAGAGCAGATTGGTTTAAATGCATTATATTCTCCAAATGGTTGTATAAAACATGTCGCATACACGCAAATTTGTGTTTCCTATGTGTTAAGAAAAAAGTTAAATATAAAAGACCAGGGAAAAAAAGAAAGAGTTAAATATTTTAAAGTGCGTCATATTTTCCACCCAGGTTGCAGACATGGTTCAGCGCTCCAAATTATCTAAACATTATTTTCACCTAATTAAATTTTAAAACTGTTTTGCGATTTTGGTCAGAAAAAGAAATAAGATATTAGAAAAGACTTAATATTTTTAATTTAACAAATACAATTGACAATATGATAAACAAACTGGTATGAACATGCTAAAGGAATGCCTATAGATAGAATCCCTTAGCTGTTATTAAAGTACAAACAATAGGGACATAGAAGTGTTGGACGTCCATTTACTAGATGGAAAGATTCATTAAATCCCATTTGATGTGAAAACAGGTCAATAGGCCTAAATTTCATGAAGCATAAGAAGAAGAAGAAGCGGTTTTGCGAAATGCTTATATTTTTTACCAAATGTATCTGGAATATATTTTTTTAATTAAATATCATATGTCATATCTAGTGTTTAAATATTTGGATTTTTTTAAAAGTGCACCATCTTCAACCCCCTCGCCCTATTACCCATCATATCAACGGGGTAAGTTCAGGTGCCCCAACCTAAGAAATAGGATGGCAATTCCTCCAATGACAGGGAAAAGCCAGAAATCTCAGAAAAGACAACCTGGAAGTATATAAAAAATAGCATTTATTTCAGCTGCATATAAACGTTTTGGTTTAATTACGGTACTCGATTAGGCTTATAGTGTCAAAGTTTGACCGGTTAGGGAAAATCTCTCTCTGTCTCTCTCTTTGTCTCTCTCTCTCTCTCTCTCTCTCTTCTCTACTCTATATATTATATATATATATATATATATATATATGACTCCTCTCTCTTTCTCTTTCTCTATATCTCTCTCTATTTATATCTACCTCTATTTCACTCTCTATCTCCCCCCCCCTCTCTCTCTGTATAATTGCTTGCTATGTATTACGTATTTGATAAATATCCATCCATCCATAGTAATTCTGCCCGAGGGCAGGTCTTTCACTTGAATCATATCATTTCCATGCTATGCTTTGCAGCTTTACTAGGGAATTATAGGTGTGATAGATTTCCGTTGCTTTCCACACCGGTGAAGGATGATGATGATGATAATGATTAGGATGATGGCTGGATGATTTTCGGGGACCGTTGGGCCCTAAGCTTCCTGACATTTGTCTTACAGGTGAGGAAAAACCTCGAAAAAAACCTCACCCAGGAGCCTGTCCCGACCGGATATCGAATCCGGGCCCGCTGCGTGACAAGGCAGGATTCTACCTCGAGACCACAGCGGTGGACTTGATAAATATATGTTTCATTAATTTGAATGCCACAGGAATGGCGTCAGAAGTAGAATTCGAGGTATAGCGTGCACAACATAATATTATACTGATATATACATCAAAGCAGGGTTCGAGCAAAAGGTGATATATTAATGAAGGGAGAAGTGAAAAATTGGAAACCAAAATTAAGTGGTGAGAGTGAGGCTGTTGAGGGGGTTAATTGGTTTTCCTTTCTGCCCGCCCACCTCCTTCTTTTTCCTGTTATTCGGAATTAATGTGCCGAACGGCAGATGGCTCTTTAGATCTAAATAAAATCTGTCAGAATGACGTAACACTTCGCGCGCGACCCCCACACATTAAGCGAACCCTACGCTGCAAACATTGTCTAAATATCTAGCAAAAATCTACGGAAATAACTTAAGTTGGCAAAACTCTATTTCTTTAGCCAGCTTATTTAAATGTGTCGGACTGCAGTGAAAAAAAGAATCCATAACCGTGCTTTTTATTGTTGTATATTTTGATACAAATTTAATTAATTTCAACTGATTCATTTTTTTCATTGCTTTATTAAATACACTAATTAAATTGAACAACTGTACCTGACTATTGCATACGGAAAACATGTCTATATAATAATAATAGTAATAAATTAATAATAATAATAATAATAATAATAATAATAATAATAATAATAATAATAATAATAATAATTGCAATTATAAACTGAGGATATCATCTGAGTCTTTATTTATATTCGTACGATTGGTTTTATTCCGAGTCTGTGACCTGTAGTTGTGGTTTACACGATATTAATAATAATAATAATAATAATAATAATAATAATAATAATAATAATAATAATAAATAATAAAGTAAGAAACTGAATTAATAATAAAGATAAATAATTTATCATTAACGCCTATCATATTTCAAGAAAATTATTAAACATTGCATAAGAAACTTAACTACACAACATGTCCTATTTGCATATGTTCTTTTGTGTTGATTTAATATCAGTAGTAAGAAATCCTGTGCTAAAACATTCTAAAAAATATACTGAAGGTACTGAAACTTTAGAATTTTCAACAAACATTTCAAATAACTTATCTTCTTCTTTATTTCTAAATTCTATATTTAATCGGATATGTTTTACTTTATTTTTATTTATAGACGCATTAACGTCTAGATCATATCGCGTCTAGGATCTTTAGGTTTATGTCTTTTATGTTTTTCGAGCTAAATGGCTGTGGTCTAGTTTTATTAACACTCAACGTTTCGTCTACTAGTGCGGTAGACATCCTCAGGAGATTCTGCTGTTCTATGACCTCCTAACTCTTCAAATGTCGGCTGTAGACTGGCTGTGCGCTGGAAATCGTGTCCTTATTATAATTTATTATTTATTAAATTTATTATATATATAAATTGTGTATTGTATTACAAATTTGAATCACAAATTGACTTTTTCATTAAAGAGATACTAATTAGATCAGGATGATCGATATATTTACACAAATAATTTATTTTAAACTGAAAATAATTAATATCAATCATTAATTAGAATTCCCACTCCCTCATTTGCTCTATTATTAATTTCTAGACCACTGTAGAAGAAGAGATTAAGGTATAATTCCTACACCGTTTTTCTTTGACTCAGTACACACATCCAGTATTTTTTCTTTATTTTTTCATTATTTTCCATTATTATTTCCTGATCTTTATAATTACATGATGTAACATTCCAACAACCTACTCTCATGGGATTATGTTTCCTAATTCGTTTCTTCCGTTGACTCGCTGGGGTCGTCCCGATTAGATGAACCCGGTTCTCTTCATTTCTGGTACTCTGAGCTTCAATAAAATACACCTCCAGTGGCTTACTAGGCCAGCTCTTGGTGAGTTTTAAATCGAAGGTCTTTCACCTAGACCAGTTGCTTCCACCACAGATAATGATCCTGGTCCACCCTGTTAGTTTTAGTTCGTCCTGGGTATTTTATTTCCCCAATACCCTCCAAATCTACAAGTATTTGAGAATAAAGTACTTAGGAAAATTTTTGGACCAAAGAGAGATGAACAAACAGGTGAATGTAGAAGACTGCATAACAATGAACTACATGGTCTTTATAGGAAGCCATATATAATAAGAACAGTTAAGTCTCGTATACTGCGATGGGCAGGACATGTTGCACGTATGGGGAATGAAAGACTTGCATGGAAGCTTCTTGTAGGAAAGTCAGAGGGAAAACGCCCAGTTGGTAGACCAAGAATGAAGTGGGAGAATAATATTAACTATGATTTGAGGGAAGTAGATTATACAGGGAATGATTGGATAGTATTAGCTCAGGATAGGGATGTATGGAGAGCTTAAGTCCGCGCGGCCATGAACCTACGGGTTCCACAGTGTCAGTGAGTAGTAAGTAGGTAATACTCTTCACATCTGATGATGTGGCGAGTATCCCTTCATTCACCACCCAAAGAAGCGCTCGATGGGGACCAGTAACAGAGATAAGGTAAGAAGTGAAGAGATTAGAAAGCAGTTAAATATGCAATAGGTGATTGGGTGGATAGAAGAAGAAATTAATAGAGCCAATATGGACCTCGCAGGGCATCGAACTTAATTGTACGAGTGCAAAGGATAATCTACCTTCAGACGAGAAGACATCGTCTGGAAGACCGAAAAGGAGATTACGAACTCTTAATTTCAGGAAGGAATAGGTTGTGGCACTAATATAACGAGAAGAATAATTTAAAATAAAAAGGTAATTTTGCAAACTTTTCGATTTCATAACATACGGACTGAATGAGACATATGGCACTAGTTCTCTGATAATCTTAATTGAACAACAGAATTGTATATAAACACAATTGGTAACATTGCATAAGGGGTAAGTTACGATGCAATTACCCATATTTCATAGACCTGGCAGACGTTATACTTTATGTTTTAGGGGTTGGCAGTTTATTACTGTGTAGAGGGATGATGGTGCGTGCCGAAGATGGCAGATGGTGCATACACATCTCGCACGTGTTATACAGGTATATCAGGTATTAACAAACCCTCTTCACAATCCCAAACTCTGCTACGTTAATTAGCACAACTGCAGTGTCTTTTGTTCTATCTACCTCTATCACCTATGTTATACATTCCTATTTTCTACAGTAAATCTTCAGTTTTTTCTCGGCGAAAAACCAAAATCCATAGTATATATAATTTCATAAAATAAAATAGTAAAATAAGTATCTGGCAGGTGCCGTCGTCCTCAGCTGAGTTAGAATAGTTTAAAACTGAAGGCCTTTCGAAAACCGGATTTCATCTTCAGGCGAAGGATAGAATTTACTGGCTAATTTCAGTGCTTTATTGACTCATAAAATGCTGGAAAGTGGAGTGTAGTGTAATAGTCACAAACAACGACGCAACTTTGACTTACGTAAGCCTATTAATAAAACAAGACAATCTTAATTAGTAAACTTTGACTCGCCTTGTAATCTTGAAATTTCAGATAAAAGAGCAAGTTAAATTTATGTCTATTAATTTTATATATTAAAGACATACGAAAATATTGGAAAGATCATATAGAAACGTTGGAAGACAATAGACTTGCAAAAAAGGGTAAATAAGATATACCAATGGACGAGAGAAGAGCAAGAGGAAGACCAGCCAGAGATGGATAGACAGTGAATGCACATCCAATACGTCTTCCTCGAGGAGTGATTTGGGAAATAAACAGGATGAAAATCCTACAAATAAAGAATAAGGAGAAGAAGAAATTTATATAATTTCTTCCCCCCCCATGCCAGCGGGTTGTATTTTATGACATTTCTGACTTTCTCCTTTGGTATTGGAGGAATTGTAATCCATTTCTTAGGTTCTGGCACGAAGGCGGGTGATAATTATGCTAAATGATAAAGGCACGTAGTTGTATTTAATAAAATAATTTGTAGGTCCCGTGTGATTAACTGATATAATCCCTATAAGATACATATAGTCCAAGGGCCTAGGTTTAATACTAATAATTACCATACTCGCCGCTGGTTCCAGTGGTCGCAGGTTCAAACTGATCGGGATCGATTAATTTTAAGAGCGTAAATATCCTGAATATGACTTCCTTTGGAAGAGGAGTAAAGTCATGAGTCTCTTGTCGTAGTTTTACGACCTCAAGCCTGAAATAAGACGTCTCTGAGCAAAAGTTCTTGGTCCTTTCTATGGCTTGATTTGATTGCGACGTTGAAGACTTGAGTTATTAAAATAAATAATAGTTTTAAAAAAACTAAAAAAACACGCTTTTTTAGAAAACCGAACTAGAAATTGAAAAATAATTTTAATTTCCAACACGCTTGGGATAAATAATTTTACCATCGAAAGCGTGGGGTGCTGTTTACCAATTAATATATTTGATAATAAACAGATATTGGTGAAAGTAAAGTCTCGAAGAAGAAAATGTAAACATCATAAAAAGCACCCCACGCTTTTGATCGTAAAATTATTTATCCCAAGCGTGTTGGAAATTAAAATTATTTTTCATTTTTTAGTTCGGTTTTCTAATAAAGTGTGTTGTTTTAGTTTTTTTAACTATTATTTTTTTTTTGTTTCAATATATTACAGAATAAGATAAAAATGTAAATATCTTTAAATTCGATACTATTGTAGTATGAGCTAAAAGTAATACTCTTCTAAAAAAACTCCCAGCCGGATTTGAAACATCGACCTATGGATTACTGAAATTATATACCACTAGAGTTCAACGCTCTATCAACTAAGCTCTTACAACAATTGACTAAAAAGTCGACGAGTCCGCAACCTATTATACCAGTTTTAATTTTTTTGATTTTCTGATGATTCTAGCCAGGATTTTAGAAACAAATATGAAAATATTGTATTGTCACGGGTCCTCTATAAATATACAACGTTTCAAGTCAATCCAATGTTTCTAAGTGGGTGAAAATCGTGTTCAAAAATTCCGTTACATAGATAGAAAGACACTTTTTTTATTTTCTGATTATTCTGGCCAGGATTTTAGAAAACAAGTATGAAATTATTGTATTGTCACGGGTCCTTTACACGTATACAAAGTTTCAAGTCGATCGAATGTTTCTAAGTGGGTGAAAATCGTCTTCAAAAATGCCATTACATAGATACAAAGACACTTTTTTTTCTGATGATTCTGGCCATGATTTTAGAAACAAAATATGAAATTATTGTATTGTCACGGGTCTTTTACAGGTATAGAAAGTTTCAAGTCGATCCAATGATTTTTTAAGTGGGTGAAAATCGCGTTGAAAGATTCCGTTACATAGATAGATAGATAGATACAAGTCAAGCTAATATAAAGCGTGTAAAAAAATCCACCAACCTAGATTTAGTACAGTATTATGCCATTTTTTTTTCTAATTTCTTTTGTAGCATTTTTTTTTAATATTAATGTACGAAATATGGATGAATGTAGATATGTATAATTGTGATTTAGTGTAGACATAGATTTTACTTATATGTAGCCTGTTATTTGTTTTTTTATACAGGTGTATTTGTAGGTATTGTTTATATTATTAGTTTTATTTTTTATTCATGGAAAAATAATGCACGTACGGCCAAGCAGGCCCGTGCGCAATGTAAATGCATATGTATTTTCTTTATTCTGAAAAAAAAGGCAATAAATTCCATTATCTATATACTATTTTTAACAGTTCGCCGTGATGCATATGCAAACTACATTAACATTATTGATGTGCGTGTAGTCTAAACAATCATCGTCAGGCGATTTGCATCACGACTGGGCGCACAGGAACGAACTAGAAGTTAACACAAGCAAAACTAAGAATATGAAATTTAAACGAGGAGGAAACGTAAACAGGGACGACAAATTCAAGTATGGAAATGCCAACTAGAATTAACCAAATGCTATAAGTATCTCGGTCTAACGTTGCAAGTCCCAGGAAAATCATTCACCAAGCACATCCAGGAAAGATGCAACGCAGCAATAAAGGCCACGTTTGCCATTCGAAATGTCGAAAATCTGTCAGCTATGACTATTTCACATCAAGATATCCCCAATAGCGTGCTGCGCAATCACCACATTCTGGACTCGATTAGACATAG
Source organism: Diploptera punctata (assembly GCA_030220185.1). Classification (NCBI taxonomy): domain Eukaryota; kingdom Metazoa; phylum Arthropoda; class Insecta; order Blattodea; family Blaberidae; genus Diploptera; species Diploptera punctata. Next base: position 15,345 of record JASPKZ010004100.1, on the reverse strand, counting down.
CAAATCTGAAAAGACTAGAAATGGTCAAAATTACCTACCTCCGGAGAGTACTTAGGGTTTCAAGGTCAACTAGCTCCCGACTCATATACCATCTAACCAAGACTGACTTCATCAGAGTAATAGCGTCAAAATACAACCTACCACACAACCCAGCCTACGAAGCACACATAAGAGAGATCAGAAAAAGCAGAGGATATAGGCCGCGGATTCTTCCTGACCCCAGTGATGAATACTGAAGAATGGAAGGAACCGAACTTCTCCCTGAGACACGTGTTCATGAGGACCGCCACACATGGATTCCACTACCTAATATGTACCCAAAAAGGGTTCCACCTCGCATCGAACCAGTGCCTCTGCAAGCTATGTGACCAAAAATGTGAACAATATCACCTAATTGACTGTATAGCAAGAAGAAAGCCTATAAAAGTCTACGCAGATGATAATAACTTTCATTAATTGTATCCTAATGTATAGAGTGTGTTTAATAAATCTTTAAAAATATTAGGAAAGTTATCTCATTTGTACGTCAGCATTAGTCATCTTGTTGCACTAATCCATTTTTACAGTTGATTTTTTTTTATATTGGTTAGATTTGATTGCTAACAAATTTACAGGGATGTAAGAGGACTCACGGAAAAACTTTTAGGAACGATAGGTAATATAGAAAGGATAATTTTCTGTTAAGGAACATATAAGTACATATGAAAGACAAAAATGGTTATTGTGAGTTATCCGTAAGAGATAAACATATGCTGTCAAGGACTTTTTTGTACAACTTTTTCATGTATTCAATTCGTGTACATTAATTTTGAGTATTTGTTATGGTTTAGGCAGCGTAAGCCATTTAAGCGTCCAAAGAGTTGTTTTTTTCACGTTTTCCACTACAAAGGGCGATTTTTAAGGGTTGTAGGAGTTGAGTATCACAACTCTCTTAAAGCCTATGTTCATCCCGGAAACCTCCTGAACATTTTGCAAAAAGGCCCATCACAATCGGATCAACGGTATGGCCGCACATGAAGTACGAACGAACAAACAAACAAACATTCATTCATTTTTATAAATTACATGGTTTTCCATAACGATCTTATAGTTATGGAAAACCATGTAACGCCGTAGCGTAGTGGTTAAGGCACTGAGCTACAAGCCGGAGGGTCGAGGGTTCAAGTCCCGTTGGGGTCAGAATTTTTAAACTGACCCAAACCCTCTGGCGGCACTATGGCCCTGGGGTCGACTCAGCCTCTAACGGAAATGAGTACCAGACGCTTGTTCTGGGGTAAAGGCGGCCGTCACGCAGGGCTGACAACCCGGCTGACTTCAAGTGCCGATTGTCTAGAAAAAGTGGGAGCCTTAACCTCCTACTACCCCAAAGGCCTCCTGAGGCCTGTTGTGGGATCACTTTACCTTTTTACATGGTTTTCCATAACGATCTTATAGTACATTGTTATGTACTAATGTAACTGGAAGATTAACAATTTTATATATTTTCAGTTTAACATTTTTAGACAAATTGTGATGACTCAGTAATGCATTTAAAGAATCCAGCCAATGTTAATTTAATTTGTTTCTGCACTTAATTCCTGTTCCCCTGTTTGCAATTATTATTGTTCCTAGGTATCTGAATTCAGCCACTTCTTCAAAATTTCCCTCATTTGCTATTAACTATCGATTTCCATTAAATAATGTAAGGAAACATTATTTAAAATCTAGCATATTGTTGCATCATGTATAGGAGTGGAAACAGCCATATTTATATCAAATAAAGAATAAGGAGAACTTCAAGGTACGATATGTCAACCGGATTGTCAGCACTATCTGAGGACTGCCTTTTCCCCAGATCATATGTCTGGTTCTCATTTTCATTAGAGGCTCAGCCATGGTATCAGGGTCATGGTATCGCTAGAAGGTTTAGGCCAGTTAAAAAATCCTGTCCCCCATCGTGGCTTGAACCGCGAACATTCGGCTTGTACGGTATTGTCTTAACCAACTAAGCTAAGGAGTGCCGCAGTTGTCGTTATTATTCCATCCATCCATAGTAATTCTGCCCTAGGGGAGGTCTTTCACTGCAATCATAGCATTTTCATGCTATGCCTCCCAGCTTTACTAGGGAATTATAGGTGTGGTAGCTTCCCGTTGCTTTCCACATCGGTGAAGGATGATGATAAAGATGATGATGGCCGAATGATTTTCGGGGACCGATGGGCCCTAAGCTTCCTGACATTTGTCTTACAGGTGAGGAAAAAATCCGAAAAAAAACTCACCCAGGAGCATGTCCCGACCGGGAATCGAACCCGAGCCCACTGCGTGACAAGGCAGCACGCCAACTCGAGACCACAGCGGTGGACTATTATTATTATTATTATTATTATTATTATTATTATTATTATTATTATTATTATTATCATCATTATTATTATCATCATTGTTATTGTTATCATTATTATCATTATTATTACTATCATTATTATTATTATTATCATTATTATTATTATCATTATCATTATTATTACCATTATTATTACCATTATTATTATCATTATTATTATCATTATTATTATCATTATTATTATCATTATTATTATCATTATTATTATTATTATTATTATTATTATTATTATTATTATTATTATTATTATTATTATTATATTAATATCGAAATCAGTCTTCTGAATTGAAAGACCGTGGCGCCTTGTTGCAAGTTAATGGAGCTTATGACTCGATAAACAAGAATTTAAGGTTTTTTATCAATAAGGTCGTGTGAACGATATAACCCCGTTGATATGGCTTGTCACGGCGGATCAAAGAAACCATCACTCATTGCCGCCCTCGACAGAATAAGACTGATGAGCTTTCACTGCTTTCTAGATTCTTGCTTGCGATTTCCAAAATTTTACACCATCTTCTCCATTTCTTAGCATTGCGTTCCTACATCCTAAATTAAGTAAGGCCGTTGTACGATTCTTCAATATCGGGTCGTAAGTTGCAAGTGATAGAAAAACACTGCTTCCTCTTACTTGTCTATTCCTAATTATTCGCACCTCTAACTCCATATATGTTTGTATCTGCACTACTATTATTATCAACATTTTATTCTTCTTTTCAGTGCATAAAGTTAAGGTCAATAAAAATTGCCCTACCATCTACCCATTGACCTACCCAATGACATTTTACCATTTGGTTTGTGTTTTAAATCTGATGAAGGTACTTATAGGCATATTTATATGCATTGCTCAAAATAATTAGAGAATAGACCCATGATAAATTATGATCATGAGATCCTTTATTTCAGTCAGATATCAGTTGCAGTGCAATATGCTGTCAGGTATTGAAGGATATGCTCAAATTCTCGATATCTTCCTCTTACAGCATGCCATCCAATACTCCACATCTGTGTGGTTGATCAATATTGTCTATTAAATTCGGGTAACGAATGTTTCCTGCACAAGACAACAGATCAGGACGGAGGATCTCGTCTCTGCACTTTAGAGCTATTTAATTACCATGTCGCATGATTTCAAGATGTCCCAAGACGACGTAATCGAATGAGTTAAGGCATGATGCCTTGGTGCAGAGCTACGGGACTTGCGCAGGTACGATTCACCATGAGAAAGATATTTTCTCATGGGATTTCAGCAGCATGTCGGATCCCCCCGCCGCTATTTCTGATTTTCTCAACCTGGAGCCGCTACTTATTGGAGCTACCCAAATTCGTGACAACGCTGGATGGGCAGCGGTCCCATACTGGCCGAAATTCCATTAGAAAATTTATTCCCACATGTAGACCCGAACCAGCACAAATCCCGTAGCTCTGCGCCAAGGCATCTTGTTTTAACCACTAGGTATAGCGCGGGACATTAGTGCAAACTTTAGGTCGTGTCTAAGTGAAACGGACGTTCTTTTTCACTTTCCTAAAGCAATTATCATTGCTCATAACATACTATTTGTAGGATATATTCCATAAACCTCTAATGTTTTGAGTAGTGTATAACAGTGTTTTAATATTCCTAATAACTCTTGATATACACATGGCGATTCAGAATTCATGTTAAACAATTTTGGAGGTTGTAGAGAAGATTTAACAATAATTACAATAATTTCGTTCATCCACTTTATGTATCAATTATTAATACATAAGTAGAATGAACGAAAATTGATATAATGATGATTACAAAAATCGAGATTTCGAATCTCTTACTTCACAATAGATAGTGTATACTGAAAAATTGCAACTTCTGAAATAACTTGATGTCATGTGCCTTCTGTTTAAAATCTTACACATCTACCAAACGGGTTCCGAGTACTTGAGTTATATATAAAAGATCTGGTGCAGTACTTGCAAAAAGTGTCACTAAATATTAATGAATGAATGTAGTTACACTAATACACTTTTTACTTCTAATAAAAAGATTCCATCTTGAAATCTGAAAAAAAAAAAAAAAAAAGCTGAAATCTGCGAGATGAACAAATGCTTAACACATTGACCTCGATGAATGTGGGAGATATAATTGACATTTTTATCAATGTAACGTTACAACAGTAAGATGCCAGAACAAGAGTTCCTCATCAAAACTTTATGTAAAATGTATCCATTGTAATCTCCAGAAGTAAAACAATAGATATTCTGAATCAATTCCTCTGTCTCTCTCTCTCTCTCTCTCTCTCTATATATATATATATATATATATATACATATATATGTATGTTATATTGCAGATTTTCGCGGATATAAGTATGAATAAGAAAGTTTTCTTCGGTTTTCCGCGGAAAACCCAAGAAAACTTTCTTATTCATATATATATTGTAGATTTTCGCGGATGTAAGTATGATTAAGAAAGGTTTCTTGGGTTTTCCGCGTCTTAGATTCAAGGTTAACCTCTGGCCACTGATTCCGACGTTTCGACATGAACCCACATGCTATTATCAAGGGATGATAAGTTCGAGTTAGGCCTACTGGTATAGGTCCAATAGCATATCAGAAATGTTTTGTCTATAGTATATAACACCTATACCAGTAACTCGACCATATCATTCTTTGATAATGGCATGTGGGATCATGTCGAAACGTCGGAATCAGTGGCCAGAGGCCAACCTTGAATCCATAAAGCGGAAAACCCAATAAATCTTTCTTCGTTATATATGTGCGTGTGCGCGCGCGTGCGTGTACGTGTGCGTGTGTGTGTATGTATGTGAGTGAAAGGAAGAGGAGTGAATATAGTATAGTAATTTTGTATGGATAGAGGAAGTGTATTCCTTTATCGATGAAAAAAGCCTATGATGTTCCTTTACAGAACTTACTTAACTAAGTTAATTTAGTTACGCTTATTTTCCTACATATGTCAGCGAGTGACAAGTGGTTGCCCAATCACTTTAAAGTAGTAGGCAACAATGATATTACTTGAATAGGAAAGGCAGATTCAAATTTGCTCAGATGATCTAATTAGGCTTAAAGTTCTTTCACGAGCCCAAAAATCTTCAGTTTCTTGACCCATGAGGCTTACAGCCGCTCCCGGAATGCTTGACTCTGGATTTTTCCGTTCTAAATAATATATTATCCTAGCGATCCTCGGGACAAAGACAAGAAAATTAACCCCTATATCAATAAAGGAAGTCACACTTTGATAAATACGGGTATATAATTAAAAACTATCGTAATTATTTAAGCTGACGTTTGATGACTCATATGATGCACTGGATATTAAGATTATTTTTTCTGTTTACATTTTGAAGTCCTGTGTTAATATATGTTGCGCTGTACGCAAAGATGCAACAATGTCATGTTCTTGTGAATTGCCGTGTCAAGCCTAAATTGAGGGACTGCTATAATCCATGCAGAATCATTAAGTATGAATGTACTTCAACTAAAGTGGATGTTTTCTGTGCCAGTCAAATCGCAAGATGTACGATCCGATTTTATTTATGACACACTATCGATGTCACATCTTAACGTGCTCAAACTCATTAATACCACAACTGAATGAGGATTCAGATGATTATCTGTTCCAGCAAGGTGGAGCACCGCCTCATTATCACTGTCAGGTCACACTATCTTATTCAGGATGCTTCCATAATGTTGAATAGGACGAATAGCACCGCTTGACAATGATGATATGAAATGATCTCCGCGATCCTCAGACTTAGCACTTCAGATTTTTTTCTGTGGAGTTACATAAAATGTACTGATTACGTCCTTCCCACATGACTTACGTAACTTAAAATGAGAATAAAGAAGCCACACTACGGTCACGGCTGACACGTTCAGTGCCTGCATTGATGTTAGTTGCTTTACACACGGCACCCATATGGAGGCACTGTAATGTAATGTCTCACCGGTGCATCATGTAAGCCATTAATCATCAGCTTAGATGTGATAATGTTTGAATAGGCCTATTGATTTCATAAACATTTGACTTTCTTTAGAAACACGGTGTTTGTTTCTTTTGTGTGTATTTATTCCACAGTATTAAGAATTAAGTTAAGTTATGCACATAAGTGGATCCATAATTTGATATAGGCCTGCATATAAAACAAAAATGTATGATAAAATTGGATCTCCTCCTCTAGCAGGGTCGAAAATAGGCTTATCCGTTTCTGCCGTTTTCTATAGGCCTATGTGTGACATGCAATTATTTTCCAAGACAGGTAATTTATCTATTTAGTGCATATATATACCTTGTCACGCAGCGGGCCCAGGTTCGATCCCCGGTCGGGGCAGTTTTTCTGGTGAGGTTTTTATCGGGGTTTTTCCTCACCTCTAAGACAAATGCCAAGAAAACTTTAAGGCCCAAACGGTCCGCGAAACCATATGGTCATCATCATCATCCTAATCATTATCATCAACATCATCATCATCCTTCACCGGTGTGGAAAGCAGCGGGAAGCTACCACACATACAATTCCCTAGTAAAGCTGCAAGCATAGCATGAAAATGCTATGATTGCAGTGAAGGACTTGCCCTCGGCTAGAATTACTATATATATATTTTGCAAGATAGAAGCATGGCTTCACAGCATTTGGTGGATGGGAATTACAATGTATATAGAGAAAGATTTGCGTTTAGATCGGTACTTGCTCAGGTAGCTCAGTTGGTAGAGCACTTGGTCTAGAGAACCAAGGGTCCCGGGTTCAAGTCCCGGTCTGAGAGTATAATTTTTCTCTTCAAATATGATATATATACAGGCCAATTTAAATCTGATACAATATATGGATCAGACTACTATTTCATATTAGCATTACAAGCACTCAACACGAAGTAAGTTATGTGAAGATTCGGGTTAGATGTAAATGCAAATTTAAATCCGATATTCGCTTTAATGGCTATGGAAAACATTTAGCTAAACAAAAAACCAGTCAGGTGTTTTCGGTACCACGATTTAGACAGAGTAACTCTCGAATGCGAGTCCTTCATTTTACCCTCTCTGGGCATAATCATATCTTCGTCGTAGAATGTTTGTCTCTGAAATCGCATTATTATACTCTTAATATGATCATTAGGGAACGATTTTTATGTAAACAAACGTATTTTCTTATAGATAGAAGACGCAATAAACCTGATGGTCGAGGTTTCGGTGGGGTCAGGATTTTTAAACTTGTACCGAAATCAAGTTTCGGTACGTAAGATTATGTTATAACTGCGCAACCACTACGTCATCGCGTCTTCATTTCTTCAGTGATCTTAGTGAACAGTGCCAAATTCTCTACTACATACCCCCCCTTTCTTTATGCGCCGTGTGCTATTGCGCATCCTCCCCTCTGCCAGGTAAATCCTCAAATAAGCTGTGCTCTTTAACATCAGGGCCATCATCTGTTTAAGATTCAGCGAGTCAAGTCGATATAGCTCGAAGGAGCTTGTTTAGTTAATCGGTCCCTTAGGCCAGGGTAGGGCCACAAAGACAGTGTACCCTAGCCCTTGGTGGGACTGGTGTGAGTGGAAGAGTGTACATATGTTTATTATCATTATTGTTATAGAGTTTGTTTAGATAACCAATAAGGTTACTGTTTCTTTCTTAACTTATTTTTCAATGTCAAGAAAACTATATTTTATTATTTGTATGTTATATCTGATCTTTTGACTCTTATTAAATATAAGCTATTTATTTTTAGTTAACTTCTGTTTATTGATTGAGTAGCTAGTCATGTCAAATATTGATATAAAGTTCCAAAGCTTTCTCAAGCGAATTTGATTTCCTCTTTCCATAAAACTTCCACGATTGTAATTTGTGTAGCTTACAATACTATATGCTTAACAATTTATAAAGGAAAGGTGAATTAATCTTTGCCTTTTTACGGGCCCGGGCAAAGATATGTTGATTTAAGCATTCTATATTTTCAATTCAAGGTAAATTATAAACAACATTGGTACGATCCAGCACGAACACGCGAGTGGTACCATGCAATTTTGGTTTGCAGAGCGTGGTGCAATTTTTGGTAGCAGTGAGCGTGGTTCGGTGCAAACTGACTCAAACCTTTGATGGCACCATGGCCCTGGGGTCGACTCAGTCTCTAACGGAAATGAATACCAGACATTCTTCTGGGGGTAAAGGCGGTCGTCATGCAGGGTTGACAATCCAGCTGACATCAAGTGCCGATTTTCTAGAAAAAGTGGGAGCCTTAATCTCCTACTGCCCCAAGGGTCTCCTATGGCCTATAGTAGGATCACTTTACCTTATAGATCGAAGACAAGCTAAGACAGAAATTATAAACCAAAACACTGTAAACTGTATAGAAATTATATTTCACATAAAAATATATTTTATAATATTTTATATAAATAAATAAATATATATATATATATATATATATTATATTGTTCTTTATTGTAATTTTTAAATTACCTATTCCAAAAACTCCTATATTTTTAGTATTAATTAAAGTATAATGTGAATGAATTTGATGTCAAACGTATTTCGTTGCATTGTGACATTCACTCCACGTGTTAGCTGGAAGCGGAATCCCTTATTTCAAATTAGACTGACGTAGTTCACTTATCAGTACCTTATCAGTCAGTCAGTCAGTCAGTCAGAGTCAGTCATTTCTTTTCAATACATCAGATCGTTTAAACAGTACAATATATTATAACTGGTTGGTGATATATTGCCAAAAATAAAGCCAAGCATTCATTCTGGTCTGCAGCTATGTTTTACTGAATTTAGTAGAATTTTTATAAGTAATGAAAAGACTATTTTCTATCAAAAATATGGAGGGCAATTTCATACTATGCGTAAAATTGCTAAAGTTTTGAAAGATCAAGTAGACGGTGAAATTAAAAATGTGTGTATCAATGACAATTCTTTGATGAAATTTGCAATACTTCATTTTGTGATGTTAAACGGTCCTTATCCCGGTATCGTGCATTGTTCTGAGACTACCGACATCGGTTTGTGATGGAAAACTTGGAGAACCTTTTCATTGTTCACTGCAATAGAAAGTTTTATTTTAAATTTCAGTGGCTTTTTAAATAAATATTTTAATTTTTTAATATTCTTCTTTATTTTATATGAATTTTCCATTTTTTACTACATAAAAATAAATATGACATATTCTAGTTTTTTTAGCACATAAAAATGTGTTCCTTAGTTATATAAATAATATGGCCTGCTGGTCGCTGTCGTTAAAGTTTCGATAAATAAATGTTTTATCGATATTACTAATATATATATATATACACACATACATAGTAATTCAGCCTGATGGCAGGTCTTTTACTGCAATCATAGCATTTCCATGCTATGCTTTGCAGCGTTACCAGGTGTGGTAGCTTCCCGTGGCTTTCCACACCGGTGAAGGATGATGATGATGATAATGATATGGATGATGATGTTGGCCGGATGATTTTCGGGAACCGTTTGAGCCTTAAAGTTTTCCTGACATTTGTCTTACAGGTGAAGAAAAACCACGAAAAAATCTCACCCAGGAGCCTGTCCCTACCGGGAATCGAACCCGGGCCCGCTGCGTGACAAGGCAGCACGCTACCTCAAGACCACAGCGGTGGACGATATATGTCACAAACAAAATTATCTACAGCCAAAACCTCTACTAATGTTATCATTATAAGGTTTCAAAGTTTCAAACGAAATTGTTCAAGCCAAAGGGAATTTTCTGCGTAATTAAAAGTGAACCATCTAATTCTGATCAAAGATATAACTATATACCATGATTAACAATCTATTTAATGCTTTGTTCCATAAGATTATATTGATTGTGAGATGATATTTATTGTCATCTGGCGCCATCTCTCACATCTGACGGTTATTAATCTTCCACAGATACAATTTATTTAATTAACCAATATAAACCTGTTTTGTAATAAATCTAACATTCTCTGATTTTATTAACTTACTGAATACATTAGTCTTCCTTTGGAGAGTAGGAAATATACTGTATTTTCAAAATTCCTGTTTCATCGAGTCTCCTATAGTCCTAGAGAAAATATATCTTCACATGTAGAAGGAAAGTTTATTTTTGCTAAAACGAAGAAAAGTCTATGTTTCTATTTTGTGACGCAGGTAGAAGATTCTTTGTTAAAACATACAGAAAAATATGTTTTTTTCCACTTCAATTTTGTTTTCAAACGCTTAAACATTTCTGGTTATATTGTGTCTAGAATACTTGGGCGTGTAACAGTAGACAGTGTATGTCTATTACCTCTTTTAATGCACGTAGTGCAAATGAAAATTATATAAATTTAATCAATTATCAAATTGTCTTTAATAATGAAATTAGTCGTTTTAATGTAACACAAACGCAGCATTTTCTTTGGCTCCTAATAAAATGTTTACACCGCACCGTTATCGGAATTCTCCACTAGTTGAAATCAGGTGCCGCCAGTCATTAGCCTCTTTCAAAGAAATAATTGATAATATTTCCGAAAGATCTTGAGTAATGTTACTTTTAATACAGGGACTGCAACAATATTGTTGTTGCTGATGTATGTTCGGGTATTAACATCTGTACCAACTGTACATAATATATGATATCACAGTTATTTAATAAACTACAAATTATTTATACGTGTATTTGTAATTACTGTAGTATTTATAATTACTAAGGCCTATATTTTCTATACGTGCACATGTTAGTAATATTTTCATATTTTTGTGAATAAATTACAGTGTTACGGACATTTTCTTTTCGTATTACTTATTTTACTAGTAGTTGAGAGGAATAACAGACCTTATGGGTGTATGCTGTCAGTTTGAATAAAACTTTTATTATTATTATTATTATTATTATTATTATTATTATTATTATTATTATTATTATTATTAATTATTATTATTATTATTATTATTGTTATTATTGTTATTATTATTATTGTTATTATTATTATTATCATTATTTTTTTTTCATTTTTTTTTTTCAGCATGCCCCATTACCGTAGTAATATTTACATGCATAACATAACATTACATAACATCACATATTTGGTTTTGTTTACATGTTTTTTTTGTTATCTTCGTCACTTGTTAATCACTCATTTTCGTACACTATTGTTTTTATATATTTTTTGAAATGTCTTAAATATTTGTGTATTAGGTCTTTTCTCCTTCACAGGCCATGTTCCTCCTTCTTTGCTGATTTCTTCTTTCAACTTATTTCTAGAATGCTGCTGCAATTCACAATTATAAAGGAGATGTTCTACATTTTGAATTGCTTTTCTACATGGACAGGTTGCGTTGTTTAATATTCCAATACGATAAAGATGTGATTTATTTTTTCCATGACCAGTTACCATTTCAGAAAATTCTGGAGTTATTTCACATTTAAGTTTTAATCTGTCTCTGACTGATGGGAAGAACTTCTTACATGTGGCTCCTTTATCTGCGTTGTCCCATTCGTTCTGCCATTTAATGGTTCCTTCTTCTTTTACTTGGGCAACTATTGATGATTTAGGTATTTTTGTATATTCTACGGTTATTATTATTATCATTATTATTATTATCATTATTATATTATTATTTGCCCTTGTTTAAAATAAACATGTTTAATACTTAATAAGGAGTACAATGGCATAAGGTGCTGAAACATTGGAATTAAAATCTAGAACAATTTCTGCAAAAATGATTTTTTGGAGGCGTTCAGCTGGAATTTCTAGAAGAGAGAAAATAAGAAACAGTGTAATTGAACAAAAGATGAATGTTCAACCATTGAATGTGGATTTCCTAAAAAATAAACAATTAATATGGTATGGTCATGTAAAAACAATGACAGAAGACAAATTCCCAAGAAAAATTCTAGAATTGGTATCATTTGGTAGAAAAAGAAGAAAAACACGGCCAAAAATAGCATGGATTGATGGTGTTTTGTGCAGCATGAGGAAAAAAAAAAAAAGGATTGGACGTGGTTGGAATGACAGAGAGGTGTGGAGGAGAATGACAGGCGATTAATTTGGCGCAGGAAGATGTAACACATTATGAAACCTACTAAATAAATAAAATAATAATAATAATAATTATTATTATTATTATTACTATTATTACTATTTATTATTATTATTATTATATTATTTATTATTTTATTATTTATTATTATTATATTATTCTTATTAATTATGATTATTATTATTATTATTATTATTATTTATGTCCACCGCCTGCTCTGGTCTCGAGGTAGCGTGCTTCCTTGTCCCTCCGGCGTGCCCTGGTTCGTAAGACAAATGTCCGTAACAATGTATACGAGAGCCCACACGGTCCCCGAAAACCAGATGTGCCATCATCAAATCATGCTTAATCAATATCCTTATCATCATCATCCTTCACCCGGGTGGAAAGCAAAGGGAAGCTAACACAGCTAAAATTCCCCTGGTAAAGGAAAGCGGCAAGCATAGCATGAATATTGCTATGCTTTGCAGTGTGTAGGACCATGCCTTTCGGGCAGAATGACTTATGGATGGATTATTATGATTGTGATTATTTACGATTATTATGATTATTAAGATTCGGTGATGATTATTATTATTGTGATGATTTGATTATTATGATGATCGATATGATGATGATTATTATCATCCTATTATTTATTATTATTATCATCATTATCATTATCATTATCGTCATCATCATCATCATTATTATTACGCATTATTCTACTATTATTATTATTATTATTAGTATTAATTATTATTATTATTATTATTATTATTATTATTATTATTATTGTTATAAACGTGAGAAAACCCTAATCAGGTTGTCGGGCACCGGAATTCAGGAACTAACAAATACGAATTTGAGCTGTGCAAATGACCGTCCGAGCGTCCAACTTATATGGGCATTTATCATGCTGTCCTTGGCGTAATTAATATTAATTCAACAAGATTTTAAATGAACTAAATTTTTACCTCATGCCCCAAATGGGAGTCAATGACCAATCACGTTTCAATGATTTCTGTATTACAACCAATCAGAGACGTGTTTCACGAAATATTAATCAACGTTCGGATTATCCATCTATTAAGCAAAGCTCCTCCTTTTTAATATTCTGACCAGGTCTGACCGTTATTGTTGCAGTGACTAGAGCCTATAACAAAATACGGCTAACCAGATTGTATATAATAGTGCTTACAATGTCCACATTTTGAGCAATTGATTATACCACCAAAAAAGAAACCACTGTTTGCACTTTCTTAAATGTATCACGACAGTCAAAATATGCATTAATCTACAGATTAGCTGTGTTTTCATTTTTTCCTCCACTAGAGCGCAGTCTTACAATATTGCGTTCTTTTGGGCAATAATAGTATGATTCTTGTTGCAGTGATAAACAAAGAAGCAGTAGAGTAAGTAGAAGCGTAGGCTACCTATCGTTTTCTTCATTGTTTTATCCAACAGGCAACACCGTGATACTTTAACTGTACAAAATATTTTTAAAATAACTGTAGTTAACTAAGGATTTGGGATTAAACAGCTTTATTTTATTCGTTTAAATAGTCCTAACAAATGCCACTCTTGATGTCCAAATTCTCTAGATAAATTCACTCCTCACTGGAGTCGTGATTCTTGAATTTATCGATCAATTGGAGAATCACATCGTGGCAGTACGGTATGTTAATAAGTGAATAGATGCTAAATTTTTAAATAAATTCCTTATTTATGTTTCGTTCAACAGAAGCAATAGCTCAAACGGGATATCTATTTTAGTCAGTAAAATATATTACTTTCATCGAAAAGTATCAATTCATTCAGAAGTGGGTGTGTTGTGGAAAGGTGCGTCGAAGGGAAAAAGACTGAAGAAGAAGCTTCTTGTAAGGCCCAAAATTCCGTGACCCAACCTCGATGAGCAGGAGTTCAGCGTTCACTTGGCAATATATCTGCCAGGCGCGTGGCACCATTTGCTTCATATTCTAAACAGAACTGCTTCGTGAGAAACAATCGCTTTATAGCATATGCCTAACAAGTTTTGCCTTTCAACTCTAGCTTTCCTAGCTTCCTAAATGCCCTAGATACATATCATACATCAAGAGTTTAGATTATTCATATATGTTTAAATGTATACAGTATATTGGAATTCCATGGCACCTGACGTAATCATCGCAATATGAAATAGCATTTAACTAATTTTTAGTCTTCCAATAGAGGGTGGACACTAATTTTGTATATTCTTCTTAGTTTAACCTCTCACCTTATAGGTACTTTTATGTGCCGCACGCCATCCGGGCCTTACAATGCACGACCTGTCGTGAGCTGGATTTTAAGTATGCATTACATACATGCTTTTTTTTTGAAACCCTACAAGGAAATGGAGGGCCTCCCGATTGAGTGATCAGCTCAATTCAGGACCTCCCCGAAGACACAACAACATCAAGACAAAACAACAAACCATTTCCACACACATTCATCCTAAACATGGCGAAGATATTAATGATGATTAGGATGCCCATATATGTTCGGTGACCGTTTGGGCCTTAAAGTTTCCCTGACATTTGTCTTAACAGGTAAGTAAAAACCCCAACAAATCAGTCACCCTAGAACACTTGCCCCGGCCAGTGAGTCGAAACCCGGCCCGCAGCGGTGATAAGGCAGCAGCTACTCAAAAACCTCGAGATCACCAGCGTTTTTTTATATTGGATTGGTATTTTGCTCTTGTATTATATTACTATTATATATATTATATTCTATTATAGTATATTATAATTATCCTTTATTATCTTATAATATTATTTTATATTTTATATTATCTTATATAATATTATCTTATATTATATTATCTTATATTATATATCTTATATTATATTCTATTATCTTATAATTATCTTATCTTATATTATATTTATTATTATATTATATTATATTATATTATATTATATTATATGATAGCGATCTATATTATATTATATTACAGTATAGATTTATTATG
>JASPKZ010004099.1:0-15000 GCA_030220185.1 Diploptera punctata | reverse complement strand
CTAATAACATTGAACTGTGACTTATGGAATTCTTTGATTCCATGTTCAGGACACATGAAAGCGAGTTCCCTATGATCCATTCGAATATATACGTTCACATACCTCGTAATAAGTTTTGTCCAAGAGTTTGCAATAAAAAATTGAAAAAAATCTATTAATAATAAGAATAATAATAATAATAATAATGATGATGAAATAACAATAATAATAAATAAGTAAATAATAACACTAATTATGCATTCCAGAGTATCTTGACGTCCCTCGACTCGTTTTCATATAGCGATAAACGGAGAATATATAGATCAATCTATATTCTCCCATTTATATTATATGGATGCAAAACATGGACTCTTACTTTTATGGGAAGGAATGAGATTATATGTGTCTGAGAGTAAAGTTCTTAAGAAAATTCTTGGACCAAAGAGAGGTGAACAGACAGGTGAATGGAGAAGACTACATAACAGAGAACTACATGGTCTCTATAGGAAGTCAGATATAATAAGAACAGTTAAGTCTCATAGACTGCGACGGACAGGACATGTGGCACAAATGCGTGAATGAAAGATGTGTATGGAAGCTTCTTGTATGAAAACCAGAGGGAAAACGCCCAATTGGTAGACAAAAAATGAAGAGGGGGAATAACATTAACTATAATTTGAGGTAAGTAGATTATACAGGAAATGATTGGAAAACAGCTCAGGATAGGGATGTATGGAGAGCTTATGTCCGCGCGACACCATAAACCTATGGTTTTGATAGTGCCATTGAGATAGTTAATAGTAGTAATATTAGTAATAATAAAGGATACCCAAGCAAATGTTAAGCTATAAATCTGCAGAAAAAAAGAAGACCAGGACGTCCACTTAAGACTTTTTGGATGGTGTTTATATTGAGGCTAAAACAGGTCAACAAATGGCCTAAATTCGTGAATAGATTATGATGATGGTGATGATAATAACAATAACAACAAAAATAATTTATTTACATACATATTTTCAATGTTTACACACAACTTTTTCTCTGCCTAAAGTCTTATTTTCCTTATCCTCACCTCATCTCTAATCCACGTCCTCCAGTCATCTTGTTCTCATTCCTGTTCTTATTTTTTGCATACGTGAATTTCCAGGTCTTACTTTCTTTCCTCTTCCAGGGGGACAATATTCCAAATGTGTATCGGGTTTACCTTCTCTTCTTGCATTCGTCACATGTGCCCATACTAATTTAATTACTTATATCTTATAGAATATACTACTGAATATTTCGTATTAATTTTCTCTCTAGGTAGAGTGGTACAATTTCGAACACCTAAGACATTTTTAATATTTCTGCATAGAATATTCCACCAAATGTTACAATTTTATTATGTACACAAGGCCACCTATCCTCTTTAGTAACCACGTGAATTTAAACAATGAACGGATAACTGTGGCTAAGAAAATATTGTTTTTCTAGTTTTATGAAATTGTTCGAAAATGTACTACAGTAGGTACTATTATGAACAGAGCATGGTACAATTTCGATCACTTACATTTGCCACAAATAAATTGTTTTTTTTTTCCTTTAGCACCCACACATTCTTCATGATACCAAAGATTACAATTTTGACATCTGATCCAATCGCCTTTCAAAACATATTCTACACTGTAATAGTTCCTGAAACAGAAACCGCATTCATCTTCCTTTCATGGTGATGAGAGAAATACTTTTCTCTCTTTTTTACCCTTGCATTCACTGGTTTTCTTATTTGAACTGTCTTTAAACAATTTCTTCTTGGCACGGAGGTCTGCAATGTGTTGTGGTGATGTGAGGTGAACTGAACTAAGACACTTTCTTTTGCGTAACAACTTTTTCTGCTTTTCAGGTGTGGGAAGAATTTGGTGAACAATTTCTGGTGAAGTCTTACAATTTGTGGAATTTGGTACAGTCGATGGAGTCTCACTGCCACTAGCTCCGAAATTTGGGGGTTCAATAATCTTGTCATGTTTTCCTCGTTGCTTCTGCTGGGTCCGAAGTTGCAAGGGATGTCTTCAGGAGAAGCAGTTTCAAAAAGAACTGCTGGAGAAAGTTTTTCCAGTGGCACAATATCTTCGGAGAACGGCATGATTCCTGTGCAAGCAAAGCCCTTTACTGCACAAGCTACCGTAGCTGCTGTATTGAATGCCTCGCAGAATATGGGGTTGAATCTAACTTTGGACAGTGTTTGAGTGGGATTACGTTGCATCCACTCTGTTGCCTTGCGATGGTAATTGGCTTTCAGGCTCTTGAAAAAGGTTCTGTCCAACGGCTGTAATACATGGGTGCTGTGAGGCGGCAATCCTAGCAACTCAATTTGATTTCTTTGGCAAAATTCCAAAGCTTGGAGACTTGTGTGGCTACCATGGTTGTCCATTATGAGTAAAACTCTTCCTGGGATCTTAAATTTATTGAAATGTTCCAGCCATTTTAAGAAAAGTTCTTCATTAATGTAACCCGAGTCACTCATTTCTACAACACTGCATGCTGGCAATCCATCGGCAAATTCCTGCTTCTTCCTTGCCCCTTTAAAGATGATCATAGGTGGAATATATGATCCTGATGCAGAGAAACAGGCGACAACTGTCACGTTTTCTCCTCTTTCAACATTTGTCAGACATACAACTTCTCGTTTACCTTTCTCACTGACAATTTTAAGTGGCCTGTTGTTTAGAGGAATACCACTTTCATCAACGTTGTACAGATATTGAGGTTTGTCAAACAATTCAAAATCTGACATAACTGTTCTTAAATTGCTGAAGTAATTTTTCACTTCCTTTACGTTTAAACCTGCAGCTCTGGCTCGAGAAAATCCTTCCGGATTTCTCAAACTTATATTTCTATGCCTCTTCAAAAAGGCCCGAAACCAATCTATTCCAGCCACTTTATTCTCTGGATTACAAGGATGTCCGATTCCAGTACTTTCAGCAATATTGTATGCAGCACGCCTCACCTGAAGAGCAGTTAAGCCTAGACCTTTCCTTTCTAGAGCCAGCAGCCTATCAACCAAAGAGTTTTCTATTTCCAAGGACAATACAGTCGGGTGCCCAATTTTAACAATAGGAGGCGTATTAAGACCAAGTTGCCTATCCTTTTCTTTTCTCACCCTATCATGCAAAGTGCTGAGTGGAATTTTAAATAGCTCAGATGCACCTCTCAAAGATACATCGCCCGAAATTACACTTTCCATTGCAGTTTGAAGAACAGATGGATTCCATTTTAAGTGTACCTTTCTTTCTTTTAACTTGCGCGGCATCTGCAAAATGAAAATTGACACTAAATTACCTGATTAATAAGTGTTCGGAATAGTACCGAATTACTGTTCGAAATTGTACTTTTACTATGATTTTTTAATGAGCACGTAGTTCTGCTCGGGACTCACAGATGGCAGGCTTAGTTAAGTATAAATGATCCTCAAGAATGACACCAACAACTGGTAAAAAAAATATATTCATTGTTTAGAAAATTAAGTTGTAGCCAAACGAACTATTTCGTATTATGTTACATACCACCGAATTCCTGGAAGATTAAAACACTTACCTTTACATAACATTAAGTTTAATTCAGGTAACTGAAGCACTTTTCAGAACACTTTATTACAGAAAGAGAACTCACAAATGTTCACTCTTCCTAGCAATACATCCAACTCAGTGTTGCAAACAGTTTAACACAAAAAAATATAGCCAAAGCTTAGCTTGTTCGGAATTGTACCATGTTCGAAAATGTACCACCTTACCCCTATGACTTTTTTTTATTTTGCTTCTCTCTCCCCAGGAAAATCCATTTCCATCGACATAAGCGTTTGTTCTAAGTTTTTGTGTGAATCCCATACTAGCTCCCATATCTTAGCTCCATATGTGAAAGTACTTCTGATTATTGAATTATAGGCCTATAGTTGTCACTTATTTTTCTGCACGATTGCGTGTTCTGTTGTACTTACATCAATGGCGACGACGATTGAAAGTTCAATTTTTCCTAAATCTCGGGGTTGAAAATCTTTAAAAAACTAAATAACTATACTGTAATATTACAAATTACCTACCTAGTGCGGGAAGTAAAACCACTGCCCTTTATGTATACTACATACAATGTATATATAAAATATTACCAGAAGGTAGTGTTAATATACATTATACGAAACAAATCACTGCATATTAAATTAATTGAACGTTATTTGATACAATATAAAACAATAAATTCGTACTTGCCGCCATGTTATCCCTGATTAGTATCACGGCCTGCTGTAGTCTCAACTACATTATTTTCGCATTTACCGTATAAACATTGGCTAGATTGTTAACGTTAGTCAGTTGTTTATAATGAACACAAATATTTCCAACAAATATGTTATTATTTTGTACTGTTATTTATTATTTTGAAAGCACCATCGTCGCATAAAATAATTTACAAGGCCCGTTTGTGAAGTGTTTTACAGAATCTCGGAAATTAAAAACCTCGCTATCGCCCGGTTTTTTAAACCACTTCTCCAAATAATAATATAGTATTCTTGTTATTGCCTGTTTCCAAATTCGACAATCCTTTCACTTTGCTATTATTGCTCTAACCATTATTTATTCTGTTATTAATGTTTACTTTTCTTGTCTAATCCTCTTTATCTACTTTGATTCCCAAATACTCAAATTCTTCATATCCTCTAATATACTCCTTCGGTTCTTCTAATTGATGATAATAATAATAATAATAATTACATCATATTATTATATATTATATTATTATTATATTATTATTATTATTATTATTATTATTATAACCAAATTCTGATATATTAACTGACAGGGATAAGAAACATTGGCCCCTCTAGTTTTCAGTCAAGTTTCAAATGCACTTCTTTTATTTCCCATTCGTGCCATATGCCTCTGACCATCAGCAGTCTACGAGACTTAACTCTTCTTATTATATCTGGATTTCTCATAGAGATCATGTAAGTTAGTTCATATTATTGTAAGTCTTTCTCCATTCGCCTGTCTGCTCATTTCTCCTTGGTCCAAAATTATCCCTAAGAAATGTGTTCTCAAATAACTCGCTAAACTTTTAGTGTGTGTGGTGTATATATAATATATATCTATATCCACATGTGTATGTGTGTGTGGTTTAGTTCATTCTAGACGATTGTATCTAACAATTATTTTTTGTACACATGCCACCAAGGTTGTCTTTCATCGTATTTCTGGGTTTTCTCCTCTGGCATTGGCGGAATTGTAATCCATTTCTTAGGTTGGGGCACCTGGAAGGCTAAAAAATTAAATATAAAAATTGATATGAATTTGAATCAATTGAATTGATTAAGAATTTGAATTTAATTGTATTTGAATTGTATTTTTTTTAATTTTAATTTGAATTGGAAATGAATTTGATTTGATCGAAATTGAATTTGAATTGTTATTTAATTGAATTGTGGGTTGAATTTTCATTAAATTTGGATTGTATTTAATTGAACCTATGGTTGAATTTTAATTAAATTTGAATTTGCATTTTGAATTCGACAATGGATTTGAATTTTACATGAATTTGAATTGAATTTTAATCAAATTCTAATTCAACTATAATTTTCACTGAGTTGAATTGTGGATATGACCTCAGCAGCGGTTTAGTAGGTCACAGGACCTTCAAGTAATGAAGAAAAAATAAAGTAAGTTAGTAAAAACAAAAATATTGAACATAATATTGAAACCATTTTCTTATAGAGCTTGAATATGTCGTAAAGATCAGTAATGTAATAATAAGTAATAATACAAGAATGAGTTACTGCCATCCCATTTTCAACGTAACAATGTGTTCGTGTAATTGTTAGAAATAACTTTATATGTAGCAATTCTAGCGTCCAAGACAGAAATAATATCAATTATTCAAAAGCATTTATATTCATGTACTGTTATATCTCTGACCGCGAATTTTTAAAACCTTAAATTAATCATTTCCTAGATGTAATGTTCTAACGTTGTAATATATTACATTAAATTTTATAATTCAAATTGTATGTGTATTACCGGCACAAGACGATATGTTATTTCGCAGTACATCTAGATTACATCGAGATTAGCGCTGGGACATATCTATATTGGCCCTACCTAGTGATGTGGAAGAGAACACCTTACGATTTTAACTCCCTTCAGGTGAAATAAACCATATTATTATTAGTATTATTATTATTATTTATTAATTATTATATTTTAGTAGTAGTAGTAGTAGTAGTAGTAGTAGTAGTAGTAGTAGTAGTAGTAGTAGTAGTAGTAGTTAGTAGTAGTATTAGTATTGTTATTATTATTTTAATTTTTATTATTATTATCATTCATTCCAGAGAAGAATACGCAATGTTAAAAATTTTAAATATTTAGATATATTTTAGATATAAAAATGAGAATTTCAACTCCAGAAATTGGAAGAAATATAAATAATGGAAGAAGAAACTATTGGTATATCGAACGCAGTGCTTTGGAATACAAATATAATATACAGAACGAAGAAAATTATATTTCAAGCCCTGTTACAAAGCACTTTAATATACGAGTCCGAATCCTGGACAGTAAGTAGACAAGAAGCCAACAAGCTGTTAGCACTAGAAATTAATTTTTGGAGGCGATCGACAAGAATTTCAAGAACGGACAAAGTCAAAAACAGCATAGTAAGAGAAATTATGCAAGTTGAAAAAAAAAAAAAAACACATTAGAAGAAAATAGAAGAAAAAAGTTTGAAATAGTATGGACACCTCATAAGAATGGAAGAAGATAGAATACCAAAGAAGATCTTGATTGAAAAGCTAATGAAAAAAGTGGAGGAGACAGACCTAGAGAACGATGGATAGATAGAGTCAGAATTATGGAAGCTAGAAAATTGAGGGAAGAAAGATGTTAGAAAGACAGAAACCTCTGGTGACAAATCACCTTTGGTTGAAGGAGAACCATTGTAATGGGGAATATTGCTAATAAAAATGTATTATTATTATTATTATTATTATTATTATTATTATTATTATTATTATTATTATTATTATTATTATCATCATCATTATCATTATTATCATTGGGTATAGACACTTCATAAGAACGGAAGAAGATAGAATACCAAAGAAGATCCTTGATTGGAAAGCTAATGGAAGAAGTGGAAGAGGCAGACCTAGAGAACCTTGGATAGATGAAGTGAGGAGATGTATGGAAGCTAGAGATTTGAGGGAAGAAGATGCTTTAGACAGAAGCTTCTGACGACAAATCACATTGGGTTGGGAGGGATAAACACTGTATTGTGGAATATCCCTAAAAATATTATTGTTGTTTGTTATTATTATTATTTTTATTATTTTTATTATTATTATTATTATATTATTATATTATAATTTATTATTATAATTTATTAGTACTAGTATTTATTATTGTTAGTTATTATTATTATTAATTTTTTTTTTTATATTATATTATTAGTATTATTTCACTATTACCTATTAGTCATTTATCAGTATAACAAAGAACTTGCTTTTATTAATGCGTTTTTTTTTTATTCTGTAGTAATTACATTACGCTACGCAGTCCTTGGTTTTTCCCTGTGTCTAGGGGTTTAGATTTCTTGCTTCTGATCCCGATGCTGGCGAATTAACATAACCCGATTGGATTTGATGGATTTTAGGTTAGAAAAATCCAAGGAACAATTCCTTGGCAGAGAATTTAAGTCCTAGGTCCCGATTCTGAAATTGTTGGGGCTCTTAAAAGAACCTCATGGCTAAATTATAGCCTACCTTTCCCAGTCACTTAATACCTCAATTGTCAATTAGGTATTTATTTGAGGAGATGGGTTAACCACTTGTCACTCGCTGATAGATGTGGGAAATAAGCGTAACTAAATTAGCTTTATTAGGTAACTAACACAAAGGGGCAAGTAATAATGTTCATATATGGATATTACACAAATCATGATTCTTCTCGTTAAAATGCCATATTTTGTACTTTAAATATATAAATACATAATCCTTATAGGAAACCTGTTCTAGTAAGAATAGTTTTAAGTCTCGTAGACTGCGATGTGCAGGACATATGGTACGAATGGGGAATTAAAGTGGGGCATGGAAATTTCTTGTAGGAAAACCAGGAAGGAAGCGCATGGTTCGTAGGATTATAATTTTAAATATGATGTGAAGGAAGTATATTTTACAGGGGATGATTGGAAAATATTATCTCAGGATAGGGATGTATGGAGAGCTGATATCCGCGCGATCATAACCTACGGGTTCGACAGTGCCAGCGAGTTAGTTATATATAAATCAGCGAATACCCGGAGTGTGCTGCTACTCCTAAATACATGAAATATCGGTTTTTATTCTTTGAGTTGAGTAAGTTAGAAGAAAATTACGAGTGAATTAAATCGTATGGTATACATTGTGACGAACCAAACAAGGCGGTTGCTAGAATAATTTTTAATTTCCAACTTCAGGTAAACCCCACTTCTAATGTTCGGATTACGGCTGATTTTTGTACAATATATACCCCGATTCATTTTTATAGCATGTACTGAGTTTCGTTGTGAAACATAAAAAATTGCTACTGCTAGACTTTTAAATTTTCCTTTCAGGTTAACTCTAACACCTAATGCTTTCAGAGAAGAATGCGTAGTGTAATATTGTAATGATATTGTGAAAAGAAAATTGTCTGACAGGAATCGAACCGTAGAACGTCTCCTTTCTCCGTACGAGTGTGCAGCCCACTATATGTGGAAAGAACTGTTACACTCAGATTCAACCCAGGAAGTTACCGTGTGTTTGGAATAGAGAACTGGGTTGCCATTTTAATAGTATTTTCTTGAGAGAAATCCTTATATAAAACTGAAGATTGCAACACAGCAGGTACATAGTTGTAAGTCGTAACCGTCCAAGCCACCCCTCTTAAAGAAAAAAAAACAGTTACCACTTGTCACTGAGCTCTTGCGGATGTGTGCTATCCTGTGTGAAATGTTGACTCTCATATTTACTATTAAATTAGTTTGCATGTCCTAAAAGAAAAACCATGTGTTTTATTTGTATAGTACATAGATTTGGATAAGGGAACTGCTAACCTTGCCGCTCCACCCTCCTTAACAAACAAATAACGTTATTATGAGTTTGGTAACATCTACCCCCTGTACGTAGGGGGACACTGGCATAGCCCATAAGGTCTGTAGTAACCTCCTGGGTTGAATTAGAGTGTAATGTTTGTACCATGCCTAGAATGGTGTAATGGGCTGCACACTCGTGCGGAGAATGTGAGGTCCACGGTTCGATTCCTGGTTCAGACATTAATTTCTTTTCACTATATCATTATAATATTATAATATGGTCCATTATTGGAACTGTGCTAAAATAACAGTAACGGAAAATGTTAAATAACATCGATTACTGCTTATAAAAGTGGTGGTGTACAATTCTCAAACATAGATACTTCTAAATGAAGCCGGCCGTTGGCGTTGGTAGTGACACGTACCTAGCAGCGAACGAAACGAGAATCATAGATTTGTATATGTGGAAAGAATTGTTAATGTTTGTACCATGTCTAGAATGGTGTAGTGGGCTGCACACTCTTACGGAGAAGAGAGGTCCACGGTTCGATCCTGGTTCAGACATTACTGTTATTTTCACAATAGCATTATAGTATTATAATATGATCCATTATTGGAACTGTGTTAAAATATTAAATAATACATAGCGAATAAACACTCTCCGTACCTGAAAATCTGTATGTACAAATTTTTATAACAATCTGCCAACTACTTTTCGAATTTTGAAAGCACAAACATATGCAGGCTGAATGTTTGTATATAAAGTAAAAATATTGTGAAAAATGTATTGAATTGATATTATTTACGAATAATAGCCACGAAAGGAAATGTTTTGGTAGAGAGAGTGTTTGGGTAAGGTGTAGTGTCAGTTCCATTGCCCAAATAATGTCTTGGACTTACAAATAATCACCTCTGTCAAACTTAGGACAATGGTCTTTCTAAAATGCTCTGGCTCATTTCTCCTCTGTCTGCTATCGGAATGCTCCCAGCAAAGTGAATCGTTAGCTCACAGACAGATATAAGTTGTTTTTGTTCACTGCCTCCTGATAACCGTTTTCTCAACAACTCTACTCTCTGCTTCTGCTTCCACCGAACCTATTAATCTTAAAAAACCTTACTCTCGCTAAAATTTAAACTGATTAAACCGACTTTTTCCTTTTCAAAAATAATTATGGATTTTCAAAATAATGGTATGTAGGCCTATATATATTATATATAATATATATATACGTAGGCATATAGCAAACTTGGCTAATTTTGTGATACTAAGAATTTAGACTATTAAATCTTGTGAAAATTTCTGGATAGAGGTGTTACAAATATAAAGTTAAGGATCCATCCACCCATAGTAATTCTGCCCGAAGGCAGGTCCTTCACTGCAATCAATAAGCATTTTCATGCTATGCTTGCAGCTTTACTAGGGAATTGTGTAGGTGTGGTAGCTTCCCGTTGCTTTCCATCACACCGGTGAAGGATGATGATGATAATGATAATGGTAAGGATGATAATGATAAGGATGATGGCCATATGATTTTCGGGGACCGTTTGGGTCTTAAAGTTTTCCTGCACATTTGTCTTACAGGTGAGGAAAAACCCCGATAAAAACCTCACCCAGAAAATCTGCCCCGACCGGGGATCGAACCTGGGTCCGCTGCGTGACAACAAACACCTGTTGTATCCTTCCGCCATACATGCCAAATTAACTGTCACATTGGCAGGGAGCACGTGTGAAGTATATAATACATGTGATCATTGAATGGGGTAGATTACAAGAAAGCTGGTGAGATTTTTCACTGAACTTATGAAATACATTTAAAATAACTATTTTTGACCACTAGTCAAAGGTTTACCAGATTTGTGTTTTAAAAATTTAGATAGCAACACAGCAACAGTAGACTCGAAACGTTTAGCCATTTAGTTGCAATCAGAATCGACTGAAGCATGACTCAAATGCATTATCCATATGTAATAAACTATTTTAAGTTGTAATTGTTGATTTGGTATATTTATGAATATTTTCTATGTTTTGAATATTATTTTTTTATTCACGAAGAAATAACAATTATATTCAGAGAACAAAATTTTAATTTAATGGAGGGAACTATGTTTTTTCCGCGTACTTGTTGCTTTCTACATCGTACGTTGGTGTCCATAACCAATGAAAAGCGAGCAGGTCATATGGTTTTGTTTTTGATGAGGACCTATTTAAGAGCGGATACACTTTAGTTATAGATGCATGTTTGTAGTTCAACTATTTGTGTAAGATGGCGCCTTTGATTGTAATTTTGATAATTGAGGAACGCAACAAAAGCATTTAGCATATAGATTGAAAGCAAATTATTATTGTAGCACTTAATATTTTGGTTGTTACAAGCTGCTACGGGCGTAGTCCCCTGTTTATAAACAATTTAAAAATGTTGCCTCTGGTAGTTGGTTTGTGGAAATTCAACATGGTCGAGAAATACATGTCCGACAAGTCACAATGATGTGTTCATAAATATGTTGTGTAGGAGATGAGTCACGTGATCACTCACGACATGACACGGACACGCCCGAACACACCCGAATTCGCCGCCATGATGTCGAGACGTCCAACTCTGATCGAGACTGTTTGACGGCCGCTACTTCAGCGTGAACCATGACAGGAAAAGAAATCACCGCACCTTTCAGTCCAAAAGTGACGTATAGATGACATTATTTATTCAATACACAACTCAGGTGATCAGAGTGCAAGTATTCTAAGGGAGCAGATTTCAAGCACTAATTCATTGCGGTAAATCTTCTTCCTTTCCAGAAATAGGTCAATGCGACCTGTTCCGGTCTCAAGTCCATCTTTTCCTTGGCCATCCCAATGATCTTTTTCCATGTGGTCTGTAGTTTTTTGATCGTTTTGGGTAATCTTGTAATGTTCATTCTGTCTAAATGTTCTTTCCATCGGTATTTCTGTTCTTCTAGTTTATCGAATATTGAAAATATCTCCAGTTTATTCCTTATTGACCCATTATGTAAGCTATCCATGCGTATACATCCTTCTATTGATCTTAAAAATCTCATTTCAGTGGCTTGAATGTGTGAGATATCTTTCTTTGTAAGTACCCAAGATTCAGATCCATATAAAATAACAGGAACAGCCATAATTTTAAATAAAACCTGAGCTGAGTTTCTCTTCGAGTCTTTCAGAGGGTTCATCTTATGGTGCCGCCCATCATTTGATATCGGTTTAATTTATTATGTATATCCCAATCGTAGCTATATGTTATATCTGAACCAAGATGGTTTAAAGTGTGCTATATGGTTCTATTATTTCATTATGGATTACTATTTTTTGCTCTGACTGGCAGTTTACCCCTGAAAAGCAATAATTTTAGTTTTTGAAGTTAAGACTTTAAGATTGTTATAGAGTCCCAATTGATTCAACGTGTAAATGGCTCTTTGTAAATGATCCTCTGACTTCTGTATAATTGACTTCTTGTGGTAAATACAAACGGAATTTATTATAGGCTACATTTAGGGCCTCAAATGTTCTGTTTTCTCATTAACAAAACTGAAGTTAAATCATGCATTACTTTATAATCATAGTGACTACTGATTTTATTTTCACATAATGTATTTATGCCCCACTCAATTCTAGAAATGCATGCTATTATGCGTTATAGGACTGTTGTCCCAACTTCTCTAAAAAAAAAAGGTAAACCAAAAATATTTAAAAAAACTGTTATTCTCCCAGTTGTATTATATGGATGCGAAACATGGACTCTTACTCTAAGAGGGGAGAAAATATTATGAGTATTTGGGAATGAAGTTCTTAGGAACATTTTTGGAGCAAAGAGAGATGAATAGAGAGGCGAATGGTGAAGACTGGTACCAACAATGAGCTACCGGTATATGATCTTTATAGGAAACCGGATATAATAAGAACAGTTAAGTCTCGTAGACTGTGATGGTCAGGACATGTGGCACGAATGGGGATTGAAAGAGGAGCATGAAAGCTTCTTATAGGCAAACCAGAGTGAACATGACTAGTTGCTAGACCAAAAATAAGGTGAAACAATAACGTTAACCATGATTTGAGGTAAGTGGAATAGACAGGGGATGTGTTTGGAAAATATTAGATCTGGATAGGGATGTATGGAGAGGCTTATGTCCGCGCGGGGCCATGATCCTATGGGTTCGATAGTGATTCAGTTATATTTAGCCTATGCTCCGCGCCGAACGTGAGCGGTTTAAAGACATGATGGCTATATTCAGACCTATGAGACTGCACAGTTAGAGTCCCCGTGGGAAAAGAAATCTGTTCCTCAGAAGTAGCCTATAGAATCGTAACTCACGATTTCCATAATTTACAGGAGGAAGAATCTACTACTCTATAGACCCTACCACTAAGTGATATTGGAGTTACGGCGGCTTTTATAGAAGCCTAAATTATCATAAGTAATGTCACGAGTGATTTCTAATTTACCTAGATGATGTGAAATCAAGAGTGAAATTTGTTATGACAATTTAATGAATAAAATTAAGCTGTTTAACTCAAAATCATTATTAAATATAGTTTACTGGTATTTAAAATATTTATATATTTAGAGTAAAACGGCGATGTTGTGAAAACCAATCAGAAAATTGAGGTTATGTTCATTCACTGCAACTTGATAATATTATTCATTGCCATATAGAATCTCAATAATGTAAGAATGCACCTTAGTGAAAAAATAATGACACACAATCAACTGTATAGGCCTATTATAACCAATATTATAGGTTATTAATTGATTTTTTTAGCAAACAACTCAGTAAAATCAAGAAAAAAACAATGAAAATATACGGAGAAGATGAGTTAAGCACAGATGGAGTGAGGTGGGACGCTGCGTGGATGGCGGGTAGTGAGGGTTATCCAGTCTGCCAATACACGAGTTGTACTACTTGCCTATAGTTTAAATGATATATTTGGCGATGGATTTTAGTGTCTTGCAGTTTAAAAAAGGCAGATAGTTTTATATTTTTTTGTGACACACGGCCTTTGTCCATCTCAAAACGATTCTCTGGTATAAATTTCAAGATAGGTTTCGGCATGTAATGGTTGACAGTACCCTTGTGAGGAATAAATTGAGGCTGCAAGTAAACATCAGTAGAACTAAATATATGGTATCACGTAGATATACTTTTATAGGGCAAACTCGGCTAATTTCGTGACACGGATAGTTCCGTTATATATTTTCTTTCGTTTGTATGAATTTGTGCTGGCAATAAAACCAATTCTCTGTCTCGTAGATGGTAGATAGTCTACTTTCTTGCTGTGTTTTTCATATTTTAATCACAGCATTCCTTAGGTGTATTTTAGGTGAATTGTGGAGGAATTGTTTTCATTCATGTCAGCAAGTTGTTAGATTTAATTACTTCCCTCTGTTTGAAGAACATTTTTTGAGTAGATATTTCCGAAATAAAGGAAGTGAGCGCATAACAATGTTCGAAAGTGTGAGCTGTGGTTCTATGAAAAGTGTCAAGAGTTGATGTATAAATTAGAGTTCAAATGCATGGAATGTGACAAGGAGAGTGATTAAAAGTTTGTCACTAATTTACACTAATAACTATCACGGAATTACCGAGTTCTTCAAACCTGCCAGAAAAATAGAATAGCCTACTGTATAATTTATGTCATATTGGTAACGACATAAAATATATATTCGACAACTCAGCGTATATATTTCATACATATATCCTTAACTTCAATATTCCTAAGACTCTAATCAGAAATGTTTATAATATTAAGATATAATAATCTAAAACCTTACTTACTTACTTATCCTACTTACTTATCCTACTTACTTATCCTACTTACTTATCCTCCTTACTTATCCTACTTACTTACTTACTTACTCACTTACGCACTTACTCACTTACTCACTCACTCACTCACTACTCACTTACTCACTCACTCACTCAGTCACTCACTCACCA
>JASPKZ010004098.1:0-48751 GCA_030220185.1 Diploptera punctata | reverse complement strand
GAAGAAATCCACATAAAAACAAGAAGAAAAACTAACGAGTTTTGAAATGCTTAGGTAATTTGATTCGGATGTTCATCGGTCCACCAATGATGGAGCAAGAAGTTCTCCTGGATGACAGAACATCAATCATAAAATTACTGAAGATGAATCCACATAGATTTTGAAACCAGTTTAATTAGAAGACTGGATATGAGGTGAATGTAAATGATTTTAATTAAAATCTTAAATTAAACCTCATAGTGATTTTTCCTATAAAAGTTCAATAAAAAAGACACTGTTAAAATACATTCAGATATTTCTTATTTCAGTATTAATGTTATTTTATGAGCTATAAATGGTATTACACCTGAAATAAGTGCTATAGGATTTGAAAGGAAGTGTGTTAATGAATATGGTAAATGACGACGCCCCAAATGAGCACCTTAACACGTAACAAAACAGTTATTATAGAAAATACATGTAATATGTGAGTCACTTGTCTCTTTTAGTGGGCAGCCATGTTTATCTGGTGTTTCAATCACTATACAGGGCATTCAACTGACAAACCTTGGGACACTTCGCTCTCTACACTGTTGCCAACTGACAGAAAGATACAATTAAAGTCAAGTTATGATTTTCGAGATTGGTTGTTGGTATTGTTTAATAATAAAAAGAAACAGTTTATTGCCGTAATTGGTAACAGGACAACTTGATGCATTCATGTGAGAATGCTTAAAGAAACTTCCGCTAGATGGCAGAGATATCTATGAAATCAGAATGACCAACATTTGTAAATATATTTTAAGAAATGGATGTTCACACACTTCATTTTGTTAGGTTCTGATGGGACAAGTTAATTTATATCAGATTAGTGTACACTTAATTAAATAATATAATGTATAAATCATATTTGAAGAGAAAAATATACGCTCATGATTATATTCATCATTGAGATGTATGAAATGAATAATAAAAACATAGAATATACATGTAATTTATTTTGTTTGGTTAGGAAGGGGGAAGTTGGTGTACATCCATTTCTTAAAAATGTTTGGGAATTTATTGCAAAGGCCGGTCATACCGATTTCACAACTACATCGTTCCATCTAGCGACAACTCTATAAACTTTCTATAGACTTCACAGATATGTGGTTCCATCTAGCAATAACTGTATATACTTTTGCACATGTGCACTGTTATTCTGTAGGACTAGGATAATGTATAGTGGAAGGTAAACTAAACTTTTTCTGCACTACCCTTTCCAACATTCTGCTGTTCAGCAATATTCACCATTTCTTATTACCCCAGTTTATGTTATGTGATTTGAAATTATCAATACTGTTCTGACAGGTAAAGGTACTTATAATAGAAGATTTTGAAACATATATATTAATGTTGTATCGATAAGAAGTAGAAATAATAAAGAAAAATTTGCAATTGCTTGCCTCAATGGAATATTGTGGGATAAAATATAAGTAATAAAATAAAATTAATATATATCATACAATTGTTAAAAGCATCATTACTTATGGAGCAGAACTTTGGCCATTAACAACAAAAACAAATAAGTATCTTTTGGGAATGGAAATGGATTTTATACGAAGGCCAGCTAGAATTTCAAGAAGAGAAAAAATTAGGAACTCAATTATAAGGGAGAAAATGAAGATTGAAGACACTATTTTAGATTATATTAGAACTCAGCAATTAAGATGGCACGGACATGTCCAGCGAATGGAAGAGGATTGACTACCAAAATCTGTTTTGGTATGGAAACCTGAGGGAAGACGAGGCAGAGGAAGAGCTAAAACCTCCTGGAGTCAGGGAATATGTTCATACATGAAGGAGAAACATCCACAACCAGGAGATTGGATGGATCGACAAAATTGGCTATTAGGAATCGGACGATGTCAAAGACATTAATCAACCAATGATCTATCTATCAATCAATATTCAGCTATTATAACTTTACAGAATGCAAGTGTCTTATTATTTGTTTAGCACCGGTCTACAGTGTCTGAAGATTTGTCAGTTGGATTCTTTAACACCCTGTATTCTTCATATTTTGTTATGGTTATAAAAAAGTTTAGTCTGAGCTAGAATTTCATTCTACATATAGAACGAAAGCACTCAATACAATGGGCACAGCTGCCACATTCTTTTGGAAAATGGCATAATTTCTCACTATTTTTAAACATTAAACTGTTCAAGCAAATAATTTAATAGCCATTTGCTGTCCTCACATCCATCTAGCCAGTATAGAGGTTACAATGCCAATATATGATTGAATAAACTAAATAAATTAATAGGATTTGTGTATTTGGCTGATGAACATTACCTATAAAATTAATAAACAAAACCAGTAACATATCCAAACATTTCTGATAATGGAACTAAAGCTCGAATTACTTTTATATTATTTTTACTATTCATATCTTGTACAATTCCTCATCTATGATTTAAATCCACTATTATATCTCCCATATTTTCTTCTGGAATTAAAATTTCCAATTTCATAATTGGTTCTAACAAAACAGGTTTAGCTTATTTAGCCGTAGAAGTGAGTTGAATCAAGCAGTGCCAACTCAAACCTCACTGAGGTATTTTTTTTTCGGCTTTACTCAATTGTCAAGACAAATTGTGGGTTGCATTTTCATTTCTAGGACCCATTTTATTCACCATTTCTAACAAGGGAAATGACAACCATTGAAATTTCTCCCAGAGAAGTGTTGTGATATATCAAGGTCATGCCCAAAAAAATATATGCTGCTTTTAACTGCAAGGCACAGAAATCGAAGCCAGAATCCAGCAATGGCAGCTTACTGTGCATAGCAATTGGACATCCCTGCTAGACTTAGAGCGGTGTGGAGCATGGATGACTGGTAGTGAGGGTTATCTAATCTACCAATTCAGGTGTTGTATTACTTTCCTCTAGTTTAAATGAGAGATTTGGCGCTAAATTTTACTGGCTTGCAGTTAAAAAAACGGCAGATAACAGTGGTCAACATGATTTTTGTCTCATGAGTACCAATAGTTGTACTTTTTGCAGTTTTTTTTATCGTGTTTTCAAATATGTATTCGGAATTTCTGCATCACCCATAGTTTTTTTATTTCAATTTCAATTAATTAATTTAAATAATTATTTTTTTAATAAACTTTTTTTCGTCCATTTGTCCATTGTAAAATAAAACCAAATGAGCTAACTCAAGAGATTTCAGCTATGGAAAAGAGATATCAAGGCAGATGGAATCCTAATATGCTGGCCGATTATTGTTGGACCATCAAGAGGGATGCTCCACAGGCGAAATATAGCAGAAAATGGCCATTTCTTACTTTCTAGGTGAGTCCGAATGTTCGAATATTGTGTAGTTACGAATGTAGAAAATATTAAAGTGTTTGAAATTATAAATGCCTGTCTCTCGGAAACCTTGTGTGATGGAGAAAAACCTATATTTGAATTCAGGAGAAAAAATACTATCAGAATCACATATTTTTCTTTCTGACACAAAAAAAAAATATTATTTTTTATTTCTCAGTGTAATTTTTTGAGCGCGGCCTTGGTACATCACAACGCTTCTCTGGGAGAAATTTGAAGGTAGTTTTGGAATGCAATGGTTGACTCTTTCCTTGTTAGTAACATTAAAAAAATAATAAATGCAATATGACATTGTGTGTTATGGCACGTTTACAAAAAATTAAATAAAAATACCTCTGTGATTTTGGGTGGATTTCTCAACCAAAGTCTAAACCGCGACTCCGGTTTTCCAATTTTTTTATTGTTTGCGTAAAACCTATAAAAATTACTGAAAATTCACAGAAATTATGTAAAATTGTAGGCTTTGATTGCAGGTGTCTTGATTCCTATTGGGTTTGTCTTTCGGGCTAAATGGCCGTGTCTGGTTTTTTTTAAAACTCAACGTTTCATCTACTACTGCGGTAGATATCCTCAGGAGATTCTGCGTGCTGTATGAACTCCTAACTCTTCAACTGTTGCAGAATTTCCTGCAGTAGTAGACGAAACGTTGAGTTTTAATAAAACCAGACCACGACCATTTAGCCCGAAAGACAAACCCAACAGGAATAAATTCACTTGTTATGAAACCATAGACATGATTCAGATATTTGTTTTTATAATTAACAGCTGCAGATTTTCAGTTTAATAAAAATGTAATAAACCACATTAAAGCACAAAGACTGCGCAGATTTGGACATATAAATAGAATGCAGGAAGACAAGGTTGTAAGAAAAATATACAAATGGAAACCAATATGCACCAGAACATCTGGACACCCAAAAAACAGATGGCAGGATGAGGTTATAAAAGATGTATTAGAAATGAAAATTGGAAATTGGCCAGTTTGTAACCAGGGTAGATCTAGGTGGAGGAAAATTGTTGAGGAGGCCAAACTTCAGTGAGTTTGTAGTCGCCTACTAAAGAAGAAAGAAGATTTTCAGTTTTTATGGTTGTTAAGGAAACAATAAAAAATCGGAAAAGGTCGTTGTTTTAGACTTCGGTTTGAGAAATCCACTCATTGTGAAACATCGAACCACTATTTTTGCATGTGGAAGTGAACATAACTGTATGATATATTGCTGCATTAGAAGAAGCCTGGCATTACCAACCATTTGTAGTTGTACCCAAAATTGTGGTGTAATTCCAGAAGAGTTATATAGTTAATTCTCGAATCTATGAACGCATTAGACCGTAAAGTCGTTCTCTGCCTGTACTCTGCTGAGAAAGTTGCATCCAAATATGTTTTTGCGTACTCAAAATTCTGTTCATGTGATAATAATTGTTGAAATTTCTAAGCTACCTGGCGTGGTGACTTAGCAGAGAAACGAATCGTGAGCAACCCGATGGGAACCGATGTAGTTTGAAACCTTGCCGCGTACCTTGCTGCTTTATCCAAGATGTCGGACCTTGAAGACTTCGATCATGTTTTCGGTATACGCGGAGAAGAGGAATTTGATAGAGTTTACCAAAGAATTCAACTGGAAGAACAGGAGAATCGGCATAATATTGCGCGACGCAGACGTCGTCGTATACGGTATTATTTGCGGGACGCAAGCGTAAATGCATTCCTCTAGCAGACGAAAATAACGGAAGTGGTTTATCGCTGAGAATTCTGGGTAATTTCCTTGCCAATATTACGAAAACGACGACTTTCATACATGACCAGTTAGTGGGTAGCTAATTCGATCTTTGCACTTGCTCACGGTAAGTCAGCTCACCAGTGATTGGAAGTAATTTGAGTAGAGATTAATGCATATTGACTTAGGCTTTCACGGCCGGAGTTACTATGATGATCTTGTAGACGATTCCGGGCTGTTGGCCGTGGT
Organism: Diploptera punctata; assembly: GCA_030220185.1. Taxonomy (NCBI): domain Eukaryota; kingdom Metazoa; phylum Arthropoda; class Insecta; order Blattodea; family Blaberidae; genus Diploptera; species Diploptera punctata. Next base: position 43,435 of record JASPKZ010004098.1, on the reverse strand, counting down.
CTTGAGGCTTGTAGTTCCCCACCGTTTAGCCAGAGACTGCGTCCGGCATCTTCAAGGGTTGTCTTGAGACTGACAATTTTGTAGACTACCTGCTCTATTTATACATTTATCCGCGACGTGTTCTCTGCGCGGTCCGTTACTTCGTAAATTGTATCTGCATGCTAACCAACCAGAAGGCAGATACAATTTACGAAGTAACCTTCTGGTTGGTTAGCATGCAGATACAATTTACGAAGTAACGGACCGCGCAGAGAACACGTCGCGGATAAATGTATAAATAGAGCAGGTAGCCTACAAAATTGTCAGTCTCAAGACAACCCTTGAGGATGCCGGACGCAGTCTCTGGCGAAACTTTGGGGAACTACAAGCCTCAAGACCACCGCCAACAGCCCGGAATCGTCTACAAGATCATCATAGAGACTAATGTATTGCATGCGGGCCTTTTAGACAATGACATCAACATAATTACGCCATTTTCCAGAGAGAATTGTAACAAGTTATAACATGACATTGAAAGAACATGACATCAAACTGTAGGAACTTCTATGACTAGACATAGGCCATCCATCGTACTGTTGACATTTAAGTTTAAAAATATTAGTTTTCTTTTTCTCCAGTTTTGATTAGTAGGCCTATCTTATCAATTCAGAGTGCACACACACAAGACAGTAATATGATTGTCGTATCATTGGAGACCAAGTTTTGATGTTAGTGCCTCGCGTTCAGGAGGTAGTGTTAGTATACAGTGTGGCATGTATGCTTGCTATTTTCTGTATGATCCTCTTTTTACATAAATAAATGTGCTATAAGAAAGTCAGTTACATAAGTTTAAGGGATGTTCACATCAGAAACTCTTAACATTACGTAACTCAGCCAAAAATGGGACAAAACATAAATGAAAAGAAAACCTAATATATGATCACAAATGAAAATAGTAAATACAGAAAAACAAGACAACATATTAAGATATAGATTAATATATTTGAGAAAGTAAATAATATATATATATATATATATATTGGAGTTTTAATAATTAAATAAGGCAATTACCAAATAAAATCTTCCATTATTTTCCAAGGGGAAGAAGAGATGTCGGACGTTCTCGGAAGAGATGGTCTTAGATCTATTAGTGAAGACGGAACAGGAAACTCTTGCCTAAACCAGGAAGTGAAGAAGAAACAAGACAATGTTCAGGAAGAAATAAACAAACAAACAAAAAATTGGAATATTTTAAACAGTACCAACTAAATTGGAAACGCCATCTTGAAAGAATGAGTTCAAATCGGATCCCCAAAGCTGTTTATAATTATATACCAAGAGGACGAAGATCTCTGGGCCGTCCTATGAAACGCTGGAAGGAAAATTTTCTATAGGATCGTAACAGGCCTTGGCCTAATACTTGGAAGGAGAAGAAGAAGAAGATATAAAAGCAAAATGCTAATAAATATTATTTTGCAATAATAAATTATTATTTGAAATCAAAATATCTGAACACGTAACAAAACCAGATTGTATAAAACCCTAATTAAACCAGTGCTAACTTACAGGAGTGAAACCTGGGTTCTGACTGAACATGACAAATCTTGATTGGGTGTTTTTGGAAGAAAGATATATGGGTCTATTAACGAAAGTTGAGATATAACAGGGTACTATACAAGTTGTATAAATCCTGAGATATAATTACAGATCTTAAAGTAAACAGACTGAGATGGGCAGGACATACGCAGTGGATGACAAAAAGTGAAGTTATTAGAAGAATTATACGTGGTAAGCCAAAAGGAAAACGGAGAACTGGAAGACCAAATTTGAGAAGGATGGATGGAGTACTACTAGAGCAGTAGTACATCCATCCATCTTTCTCAAATTCGGTCTTCCAGTGAAGAACAAGATACATAGAGAATTAGAACGAACCAGAAATTGAAAGAATTATAAAGATATTTAGATCAGGCATTAGAAGAAAGAGACTGGTATGGGTAGGACATGTGTTGTGGATGGTGCAATAAGAATTTTAGAGGGGAAATCAGAAGGAAGAAGAAAGGTTGGAAGACAGAACCTAAGATGATTGGATAAAGTTGAAGAAGTCTTAAGACAACTAAAGATTAAAAGGTGGAGACAGGAAGCTATGAATAGAGAAGAATGGGCATATGTTATGAAGGAGACAAAGGTTCTTAGAGGACCGTAGAACCAAAGGAAGAGGAAGAAAAAGTAAAGGATGGAGTACCACAGGATGTCAAATCTTTAACACTCAAGAATTGGTAGACGGTAGGCAGAGATAGAGAAGTCTGGAGACAAATTTTGAAGGAAGCCTTGACTACCCAGGGGTATTGTGCTAATGATGATGATGATGATGGTACTTTTATTTTCACGTTTAATGGGTTCATAGGGGTCAAAATAACACATTTTCAAGAAAAAATCTACGATTCACAGAACTTAGCGATATGCGTAATTAGAGCTTGTTCTTTTATTATGAAGCTTGAAGGAACTAGAACACAAGTTGCTGATGCGAACAACCTTTACAAATTAATTGAGGATGAACAAATTGAAAAACTGAAAACTCATTTTACACTAATTTTTTAGGAACATGCACAGTAACTTGATGTTCCAATGATGAATAATAAACGCTTAACCTATATCAATTTGTTTTATAAACATTTAAATAATTCTCTTTCTTGATAACTCACTTCACAGAAAAGCAATACAATGGACTCTCTTTAATTCGAACTCCAAGATGGATTATAAAAACCCCGAATAATTCAATTAAACTAACCTGTGATTTTTTTAAAATCTGAAAATATATTTTGTATCAATATTTAAAATTGTTATATATAATGCCACCATGTTTTCATTACGACATTTCTGATATTCTCTCCTGGTATCGGTGTTATTGTGGGGCGTTTGGAAGACGGAGTTACGCTGCCCCGATGATATATGGAATGTGATGACAATAGTAATGATGCGCTAGGAGAATCCTTAATACCAAACTTAATTTAATGAGGCGAAGATGATAATGGCAGGAAACGTTAAGGCCCAAACGGTCCCTGACAATCATCCAGCCATCATTATCATAATTTATCATATTCACCTCATTAGATTAGGTTTAGGACCTCTCCTGGCACATCATCACCACCACTCATCGTATCATTAGAGTAACGTAACCCTTCCAGGCGTCCCAACCTCAGAAATTGTTTACAATTATGTAGAAATAACGAACTGATAACACTGAATAAAAAATAATAGTACTGTACATTAAGATCAGAGAATTTATACAAGTTCTTGGAAGTCTTGAAGTTACAAAATTGCTACTTGAAATAATATTCTACCTACCAATTATCCTAATTTAAGCTTTGAAAATCAGAAATTAATAATAGAATTAGAATTTAACATCTCACCTCATAATTGTAGATTTCTCGAAGACTGGTTTTGATACTTCTCTGTACCATCTTCAGCTCTATCTAACTGTTGAATTGGTGGTTGGCGATTCTGTACGTTGCATCTTGCTCCTTCTGTTGGCTGACTGATGAACTTCCAAATTAAATATTTTTCCCCAGGAATTTCAAAATTCATGATGTTTCTTATAAATAATTAAAAATAAAAATAAAATCACAAATTTTGAAATTTCCGGGGGAAAATATTTAATTTACAAGTTCATCAGTCAACCAACAGAGGGAGTAGGAAGCGACCTATGGGATCACCAACCACCAATTCAACAGATAGAACTGAAGATGATACACAGAAGTATCGAAACTGGTTATTGTTTAACGGAAGTGACATTATAATGTTTATTTTAATTAATAATAGAGTTAGATTTAACACCTCCCCTCATAATTGTAAATTTCTTGAAAACTAGTTTTTGATACATCAACTTATCATTCTTCAATTCCATCTAACTTTATTTTAGATTAAATTGAGAATGATACCTAGATGTATCGAAACTAGTCTTCAAGAAATCTATAATTATGAGGTGAGGTGTTAAAATCTAACTCTATTATTCATTGAAATAAACCTCAATACTAGAATAGTAGGCTTTCACGGCCGGTGTCTTGACTCTTAAGTTGGTCTTCAGGGCTGATTGGCCGTGGTCCAGTTCTATTGGACAAATAAAATAAAACAATAAAACTGGACCAGTGCCTATCAGCCCAGAAGACCAACTTAAAAAACACCTGATAGTGTCACTTGCTTTAAATATTAATGTAAATACGAAATTTAGCACCGATTTAAATATAACGGAACGTTTATTCAAATGATTAATATTTCGAAATACTCAATGTCGAATTTGCCAGAGTCCACTGTACTATAACAGAGATTTTTTTGTATTTAGAGTTGCCGAGCTGTTTTTTGTGAATGATTCGCACAGGAGAGAGACAAAGCCATTTTGACAGTGTTGCTTTTTTTTTTTTTTGAACAGTGAGGAGTTCTATCTCACTTGCTACACACTGTAAATGTTGCAAACTTCTTCAACAAAGAACTGATTTATCTTATACACCATTTATTGTAATTGTTTACTTTAATCTTCCACTTTTTGCCAAATATACAAAGTGTTCGTAAATTCATATTACACACTTTTAGGGCAAGTAGAGGGGACTTAGTAGACAATATTGAATAGGAACCCATGTCCGAAAACATACCATTTCCGTGCTAAGCCATTACAATGTGTCGGATTTTCCGGTGTTGTTTTGCAACCGGATAGGCAGTACATGACGTCACGAGTTATGGTCGCCGCACAAGAGATTAACAGGTGTGATGGAACGAGTGTACCGGAACATAATTCGTCGGTAAATTGTGTGAAACGACGTTGGTGGTCGTCACATCGAGCCTCTGTTTTAGTGAACAGTTTTGTATGGGATACATCCTGTACAGAAGACAGAAACAATTTTTTTTAATTTTATTTTATTTTTTTATTTTTTTTTTTTTTTCCACTGTTGACACAAGTGTTATTGTGATCAGTGAAAGTGTTTTTGTTATTCTGTTGTTGTTATCAAATTAAATTGACCTTCTTCTGAAAAGAGTCAAACGTCATTTAATTCTGTACCTTAGGCCTACGTCACACCTCATTTGACAAGGTGCTCTTCTGACGTCATGTACTGCCTATCCGGTTGGAAAACAACACCGGCAAATCCGACACATTGTAATGACTGTAGCAGGGAAACAGTACGTTTCCGGACATGGGTTCCTATTCAAATATGGTCTACTCAATTCCCTCTAATTAGCCTAGAAGCTTGTAATATGAATTTCCTAACACTCTGTATGTGGATTAAGTCTGGCAAGAATTGGAATATCGGATAGATGTCTGCTATGTCACACATGGAGCCTACATTGAACATCTGTGAATATCAATGGAAGGTTTGAGAGTTGGCTTCTCATGCTTTATTTGTATTTGTAAAATAAATTCGATAAATTAGTCACAGGAACGTTACATTTTGTCCCATTCATTTTGAATTCCCCTGTAAGTACATTATACATGTTCCTATATTAAAATATTAGAAACAAAATTAATTAATTTAAGAAGAGTGGAAAATTGTTGAATGAACTAATAAAAAGAATGTTTTAGTGAAATAGGTGATAATAATTTTTTAGATATGCTGGGAAAGTCATATATTTCTCAGCAAATAATGCCATAATCATTTTTAGAGAAAACATATATGCTTAGACCGGGGTTTAAATCCAGGACGTTTAGCTTTATACGCTGATGCTTTGCCACTGGGCTGTCCAAGGCCCCAGTCTATATGCAAATATAATTGGACTTTTGTTTGCTGAAAAACAGTAAACTAAACAAGTTTTATGGTAACAACATTGAAATTATTTTATTTATAGTTTTGTGATGTGTGTATACCCTTTAATCCCACGTGGGGACATGGGTGCTCTCTAGCGGAGTTTCTTAACCAAGGTAATTTAGTTACGCTTATTTACCTACATATATCAGCGAGTGGCATGTGGTTAACACATCGCCTCAGTGAGACATGGGGTAGACAACTAAGGTATTACTTGGATGGATGAAGGTCGGTTAAATTTTGCACAGAGACCTTTTTATTCAAGCTTGCGGTTCTTTTACGAATCTGAAAATATTCAAACTCGGGGCCCACGGCTTAAAGTTCCTTCCGGAAAACTTGTCCCTTGGATTTTTCTATCCTAAAAATCCACGATCCCGGCCGGGTTTGAACCCGCGACCCTCGGAACTAGAGGCAAGGAACATAACCACTAGACCACCGCGGCCGACAGTTTTGTGATGATAACAATGGAATTACATAAGCTCTCATGTTTATTTTAATTATAAGTTTGTTGTGATAACAATCAAATTATGCAAATTATCTTGTCCTTCCAACAAGATAGAGCCCCCCACATTTTGGAAGGAAACTATGCTCAGGATTTTAAGCAGTTAAAACAAAATTATCGACTCTAACCGGGTTTGAACTCGCGTACCCTGAAACCAGAGTGGAAATTTACTCAGTACCATGCAAAATTGCTGAGTTTATAATTTTTTTCAACAAACTACACTGCAATAAGTTTGTTAGTTTATCTTCTATAGCAGTTAGTTATTAGTAGTGTTGGTTCCGAACATCCTGTACATGAGTAAATGTGGTAATAAGGTTGAAGTTTTGTGTTTCAGATGATTATAACAGGGTGCGTTGGAGCAATTAGAAGACACGCCTGATTCAGAATATGTCGACACTTCTTACGTCGATGTAAGTAACATCAGTTTTAAATAACACTTATACAGCTCGGCAACTGTAAAATTTAAGATTGCAACACAGTATATGTTATTTGTATGTGGAATCAACACAAGTCTTACTTCATATACTCTGTTGCAAGCCTAACTTTTAACACATAAATTCCATAGAAGGTTAAAACAAAAAAAAAACGTTTTTTATATATTTAGTCAAATTTTTTTTACGTTCATCTCATAAAACTCCACGTTTTCACAGAACCGGTTTTAAAGGCCTTTGCCACCATTCTCAGCCAAAACTCAGATTGTTAAAATTCTGCGGTTACGAACATCTTCCGAACTGCCATCTGGTGTCGATTGCATTAACTTTGAGATTAAAATTTTCTCGCCGGGAACTTCAAAATTTATTAATCTATTTTCGTTTTTCTGAATGTATATCTTTTCCGAAACTGTTAATTCCAAAGGCTTCTCTAAATATAAAAAAATAGCTTCTCCTCCAATTATGCGATTCTCTAGCAAACTATGAGCTTTCAATTGCCGATTTAAAAAAAATTATACCTTTTATAATATTTTAAATATTCTGTTGTACGAGTTTCTAAATTCCTTCTATTTTCCCTATATAAGTACATTTAATTATATACTTCCTTGAGCCCAGCAATTCATTTTAGTTTCTCTTCAATACATATCAGAAGATCCATGAATTTTGAAGTTCCCGGCGAGCAAAATTTATCTCAAAGTTCATGAAATTGGCCCTGATGGCAGTTCGGAAGATGTTGGTAAGGCAGAATTTCAACACTCGGCGTTTTGGCCGATGATGAGGGCGACGGTCTTTGAAACAAGTTCAGTGAAAAGACGGAGTTTTATTACGTGAGATGTAAAAATATTTATCTGACTCAACTTATACATTGTTAATTACGTCATAGTGTTACTTTCCACTGTTATTTTGATTAAAACATAAAATACGTACCTGAGATCTCACTAAATAAGATTTCATTTAAAACAGCTTATAGGCCTTTCGGAATGTGTCCCAGAATCAGCTGTTAAATGTTTTTTGACGACAGAGATCTGAGGTACATGTTTTATTGTTTTAACTATCTATATGGCGACCTCTAAGGGATTCGTAATAAATTTTAAAATTATTGAATAGTAATTAAAAACTTTTGAAATACATTTTATGCTTACATAAACACACCCAAAATATGAAGTTGAAGAACAACTTTTTCCTCCGAAATTAATCTTAGTTTGCACTCAAAATTACATTAAACACAAAATACAATTTTATTTAATATAATTCACTCCAGAACTTAATATTTCATATAAACAGCTATTGAGCAGAAAATAGTGCAGTTAATATGTATTACAGAAACTCGGTACTGCAACTTGCTATAATTTGAAGGTACAGGGAAAAAAACATGTAAATCACGTTTCATGAAACTTAGAAAACACACTTTTAATTTATTTGATGTTATATTTTAATTTTACATTTTCCAATTCTGGACAGAATTTTATTTTAGAAAGAAAAATTAACGCTCGAACCCCGGAAAATAATTTATAAATTCTCAATAAAAAAAAATCTGAATAGGTAATCAGAGGGCTTTGTTGGTAGCGCCGGCTATCGTATTGTATAACAGGGGAAAATGGTTGATGGCCGTATCGTAGCTCGGATGATGTAATGGTTATCATGCTGGTGCGTATAGCCAGAGATCCGGGGTTCGAGTCCAGGTTTAAGCGTTAATTTTTCTTTCTAAAATAAGGTACTTTTAATTATACAACATACATCTATCTACAACGACGTAATAACCCAAAATTGGGTATTCTCTTTTTAGGAGTTACTAGACAAAGTTAATTTAGTTATGTTTATTTCCCTACAGATGCCATGAATGGTATGCGGTCAATATTCCGACCCAATGAAACATCTAGTAGGCAACTAAGATATTACTAGGATGGTGAGGGTCCGTAAATTTTGCTTAGAGACCTCTTTATTCAGGCGTAATGGTCCTTTACAAGCCTTGAAAGCCTTCATACTCGAGGCACTTGGCTTAAATTCCCTCCTGGAGGACTTGCTTATTGAATTTTTCCATCCTAAAAAATCTCCACCCCGGCCGATGTTGAACGCAACGCCTCGAGATCAGAGCAAGGAACATACCACAAGTCCACCATATCAGACAATTTTCGGGTCGGTGTGTACAGAGAGATATATCTATTCCAATTTTATCTTTTTACACACCAAAAACCCAAAATTATGAGTTACCATAAAATACACTATGAAATATATTGTGGCGGTATGGTTGAGTTCATGTTTACTTAATTTTGACGTAAATGAACACACAGAGTGTTGTTTAAAATCTCACTTAACACTTTATTTCTTTCCACAAATTATCAGTAAACTTTTAATTACAATTTTCACTCAAATTAATCTTCTTTTAATGTTTATCACAGTGACAATTATTTTCACAGTCACTGATGAATCTGTTCAATTTATCGTACACTTAATTTCACGCCGTCCAACACAAGATTGACTGGTGTCTGTCCTCCCCGCCTATTATATAGTCGCGAAGAACTTCTTGGCTCAGCCTCGAGATACTTCGAAGCGTTGAAGCCTCTGGCCACCGATCTTTCCCGAAAGGAGGAAGGAGATGTTGGTATAAAAGTCTGGTAAGACAACCCAGGCACTTCGGCCGGTTGGCGCGGGCCTTTTGATTCGCGATTGGAGACTCACAAATCTATTCTGACCAATGCGAGGCCAATATTTTATCCTTATCCGCGTAATTTAAACGTCGCTATACGACGCGTAACAATACTAACGGCCATTATCACTATAAAGTGCTCTGTCCTACAATATCAATATTTTTTGATACAGAAAAAAACACTCTTTCTAGCTAGATAACTCATTTTTCAAAATCTACCCATCAGAGAGGAGATATCTCACTTCATCCATCCACCCGAGATGGATATATCTCTCTTTACACACCCATCCGAGAATTATACATATACTATTTCTTTACCTGTATCCTAAACTTGAAGACAAATAAGTCCATGATTAAACTGTTTCTTTTACTGTTTCACACTTCTAAAAGATAGTCCTTTCCATGGAAAATCTAATGGCACATCAAACTATTTGGCAAAAAGAAAGTGACTTGCCTGTTTTTTTCCCTGTACCTTCATTTAATTAAATTAGGATTCCATTTACCACACTAGTGCAGTAAGCACTATCGTACACGATAAACTCGATCATACAAAAATATATTTTATTTGAAACAACTTGCTATGGCTTGTGATCACATCAACTTGTGACAGGAAGGTTGGTGTAAGTCTCAACTTCTTGAAGCGTCATTACTAGAGAATGCAATTTATTCCACAGTGGCGATGACTTACTCGTACTGGCATTGGCTGTATTGTAGCGATCGGGAAGGGCTGGGATGGGGTGTATTACATGTCTGCATACCTATCGGGCGATTCTTCTGTAATGTAAATATTAGGAAGCACTTCACGAACATTGACCTGCTTCATTTGTAGCTGAAATAATGCCGTGTCATCCCACGTATACTCGCTTCATGTCAGTCTGTGGCGTCGAGGAGTGCAGCTATTACCCTAAGAAAGCTGTGTAATTGCTTCATTTGCTATTTGTTCTTGACTCTATATGGTTAGCGCTGCTTTGACTGGAGGTAAAAGTTGCGCTGTGTCGTATAATAAGATCAGGTATGCGCAATATTGTTACGTGTCGCACAGGTAGATCACCGGTAGAACGGGACAGTTAGAGGACATTGGCAGACACCGGTAGAACCATCTGGCAAGACGCTCCAGATAATTTGCCGGCTGTGCGGGTACTCGCCATGGGCGACTCGCCCGCGCAATTCAAACGTCGCTATGCGACACGTAACAATATGAATACATATATTTCTTTACTAAATGAAACATTGTTTACTGCATCTGTCTTTCTACATGACAGAGCTCTCTTCATATTCCGGTAGGTAATCTGCAATTTTATATACTCCATCCTACCCGACGTTCTTGTTATAGTCTATACCAATACATGTAAGCCTTCGATATTGTGGAATAGATTCTGTTTCCCTTTTTACTACTTATTAACATTGTTTTTTGAGCAATGCTTTCATTCTTTCTATGGATTCAGATCTTCTGATAAAACTCTTCGTTATTTGTGTAACGGTGATACAAAATTTTATGGATATTTATGGAATTTTTTAAAAATTTTGTAAAACACTTGCAATTTTTGTTATAAGTAATGAAGCATTGTTTGGAGTTATAGTTTCAATCATCAAAGGTATGAACATTTTGCTGGTTTTTAATTTCATATCACACACAATCATTGTAAACACAAGCCATTGCAAGGTATATTGTTTTTTAAGTGCATCTGGAATGTCCTACATTAAAACACAGCTCATAAAACTGTTATTCTACTATTTAAATTGTATAGATACAAAATGTAGACTGTTACTTTAAGGAGGAGAAAATATTACATTTGAGAATAAAGCTCTTAGGAATTTTTTGGATCGAAGGTTAATGGATAAAACTGGCATAGGAGGGAAGCTACATGACCCTTTATCAGAAACCAGATGGGCTCAACAGTGCATTACCTTCCCTTCATTTTCCATATTATATTCTTGTAATACCGCTACTCTACGCACTACTTCTGTCTTTACTCACATTTTGTAATATTTTAAACACTTTTCAACAATACTTATAACATTCTTTTACAATTGTATACATTTATTTATTTACGAGAAACATAGTAACATTACAACATTTTTAGACAATATTGTGATGCTTATTATGTTCCTTCTTCCAATGTTGCCACCATCAACAACTCAATTACACTATTTTTGTTATGTTAGTGTTAATTAGTGTACATCAAATTAGTAAATAATAATGTAATTTATTTTGTTCAGTTAGGAAGGGAGAAGTTAGTGTACATCCATTTCTAATAAACGTTTGGGAATTTATTTCGAAGGTTGGCCATTCCGTATGTGCTGCCATCTAGCAACAGCTCTAAAACTTTCTGTAGGACTTCAAAGATATGTAGTTCCATCTAACGACAGCTCTATAAATTCATGTGCATACACACTGTTTATTCTGTAGGACTTACAAAATATATCGGGAAAGGTAAAGTACTGTTTATTTTTTTCTTTCACTCACCTCATACTTCATAACTCCTCTCAGACCCAGGTTTCGTCACATGATTTGCGACATCTATTCTATCAGGATAGAAGGCCGTTGGACGTCAGTTGTGAACGTGACACAGCATTGAGAATGTCGCAAATGATGTGATGAAACCCGGGTCTGAGAGGAGTTATGAAGTATGAGGTGAGTGAAAGAAAAAATAAACAATATTAAAAACCTCATAGTGTTATTTCCTATCTACGTAACTTAAAAGTACTGCTTCTCCACCAGATATAATAAAACTCATCCTCGGGAAAACCAGATACCGATAAGTCAATTTTATTTCCAATTTTTTTATTCTCTTAATGGATAGGCCTACTGTTCCTTATGTCGCTCATGTGGTATATATATATATAATATAATTATTCATTTTATTAACTATAATAGACAATTTTTGTTTTAGATAAGTCTAAAAGAAGGAAGTTTACTGGAAAAAACAGATATATCGAATTATGTTGATTGTACCAGTTTTGAACTTACCTGGTTTTTCACAGGGATCTGTGAAGTTAAGTCTTGTATACTGTAATGGGCAGGGCATGTAGCATAAAGGGATAATGAATGAGGAGCTGGAAACTTTAGGAAAACCTTAGGGAAAGCGCACAGTGGAATGAGATGGGAGAATAATATTAACCTTAATCTGAAGTAGGTGTATTATACAGGGGTTGTTTAGAAAAGCTCAGGATAGGGATGTATGGACAACTGAATTTTTATGGGTCATGAAACTGAAGTTCAATACTGCTGAGGAGTTAGTTTAATACAGTGATAGTTTTCATAAATAAATAAAATGTTAATATTTCTGCTATGAATAGATTGTGAGAAAACATGTACTATATTTTAATAATAGTACATTCTAGACACACTTAATGCTTCTTGAACAGCCTTCTATTGGCTGTAGTTAACCATAATCATCATGACGATTATATTATTTTTACATTGTTGGTGTCATGTAAATCTGTCCTCACATTGGATGCAGTTATTTCTTTATTATGTCTCTGTCAACTTGGTCTTCCCATCTTCTTCTTTTCCATCTTCTGTTCAAAACGTTTCTTTGGAATTTATAATCAGAAGAATAATTTGTGTAAAGCAGGAGATGGTTCAAATTGTCCTCTCTGTTAAGTCACTGTAGAAATTATTTTGATTCTGGAAAGTGTTTGTACTGATTAAGTTCACAAAGCGATGACTGTCGGTTATTTAAAATATTTTTTTTTTCATATCAAATTGTATAAACTCTGTGCAAAAACTCGTTTTATGTTGGTCACAGAGCTACGTCAATCATCCAAAAATCATCATAGAACACAGTGCTGATTTATTATTTGTTATAACTCAACATAAGCATATTCCTTATCAGGAAAAGTGGTGAAACAAGACTGTTCTCCGAAGATGATATAATCAAACATATCAATAACACTGGTCAACATGATTTTTGTCTCATGAGTACCAATAGTTGCACTTAATGCAGTTTTTTATCGTATTTTCAAATATGTATTCGGAATTTCTCCATCACCCACAGTTTTTTAATTTCAATTTCAATTAATGGATTTAAATAATTTTTTTATAAACATTTTTTCGTCCATTTGTCCATTGTAAAATAAAACCAAATAAGCTAACTCAAATTATTTCAGCTATGGAAAAGAGATATCAAGGCAAATGGAATCCTAATATGCTGGCCGATTATTGTTGGGCCATCAAAGAGGGATGCTCCACAGGTCCACAGGCGAAATATAGCAGAAATTCGTCATTTCTTACTTTCTAGGTGAGTCCGAATGTTCGAATATTGTGTAGTTACGAATGTAGAAAATATTAAAGCGTTTAAAATTATAAATTTCTGTCTCTCGGAAACCTTGTGTGATGCAGAAAAACCGATAACAAATTTGAATTCAGGAGAAAATATACTATCAGAATCACATATTTTTCTTTCTGAGACAAAAAAAAGTTTCTTTTGTTGCTCAGTGTAATTAGTAGACATTGATTTACAATCAAGATGCAACAATTGTGGGGCTCGGGTATAAAACATTTTGGGTTGTATATAATATATTTTAGGTGTTATATATTGAGGCGCTTAGAATGATAACGACATCCCAACCAAAGTTCATTTTGAGATAAATGTCATTTTTACGCTGAGAATGTATTCGTTTTCACTATGGACAAATTTTAAAGGTGGAAAATGAGAGCTTTGGCATATTCCAAATCATTTTATACTTCATCACATGAATGGTAGTTGCAGCTGTGCAGGGTCATGCTTCCATCTCAAAATTCGATGTTGGTTGGGATCTGCCATTATTATTCTGAGCGCCTTATATATATATATATATATATATATATATATTATATATACACACACACACACACACACTTGGGTTATTGTTGGCCAGAAAATTGTGGGTTTTATTTGTCCTTTTTAGACTTTTTTGTTTATTGGTCCTTTTATAACCTTTTTTAGGTCTTAACTGATTTTTTTGCAACTTTACCTTATTTTGACTCCATTTATACCATTTGTATAATTCAAGAATCTACAGAGTCTGGTCTCAATTCCAACTTCTTTTAAAAACACTATGTAATTTTACTTTCTACAGACTTTTAACATTCCAAACACTTTTGTTCCGGAGAAGCTATTGAACCGTCACAAAATAGGCTATCACGTTATTTTTAAGCACCAGCCTATTGACAGCCTGAACTATTGTATTTCAACTTCAAATTTTCTAAGAAGTTGCCATTTTGTGAAAATTACTTCGAGCAGAGAGTGAAGGCAGTAAGTTTTCTTTATCCACTCGTTAGCAACTGCAACACTTTTTACGTCTCCTTTTCCCCAGTTTTTAGGTATTTGTAGGATATCTTTAGGTCTTTTATAGGCATTTTATAGGTCCTCAACTTCGAAGTCGTACTTATTATTTTTTTATCTATAGCATAGTTTAATTTTGCTTGTAGTCTGTATACATCATTTCTGGACACCTTATAATGCAGTCAGTTTTTGCCTGAAAAAATGAGGAAATGTTCTTCAAAGCGTGTTCCATATGGAGAGAGCAAAATGTGAGGATATTAAATTTGTTTCAAATTGTTACGGTTTATTTGGCTCGGCAATTGAGGGAGAGTTTAAAATGCTACTCAAAATATTTAAGCCGCCTTAAAAAAGGAGAGCATTTTCCTTGGCACAATGTGTGTATGATTAAAAGTTAATTTGGATGATTGACGTTGATCCGTGTTGTCTTCTTACTGTTTACATGACGCTGCACAAGAGACCATCGCTGAGAACACCCTGTATCGCCAGGGTGCTGTCTAGCGACACCATAAGGTCATTGTTTAGATTAGATTCGTTGTATGTAGCGTAGCGAGACTGAAACACAACACAGTTATTAATAAACTACAATAGGAGGTCACATTACGATACTTTCCTTAATAAATAAGGAAAGTCTGTTACATCTTACGTCATAAAAAGTTGGGTTCTTTTAAGAAATGTTTAATGCTCCTGATTTTCCATCTTGAGCTTTCTCAGATTGGTTAATTCGGAATTGCGCTCTTTAGTTTACTTCCTCCTCCATCTTTTGTAAGACCGAAAAACTTGCATATATATCAAATCCCTGTCCCCGGGAATTTCAAAACAATGGACGGGAGAACAACAAGAGGAAGACCAGCCAAGAGATGGATAGACAGTGGATACACATATAATACGTCTTTCTTCGAAGAGTGATTTCGGAAATAAACAGGACGAAATTCATACAAATAATGTATAAAAAGAATGAAGATATAAGAACAGAGTTAAACATATATCCATTAAATGATAAAATCAAAGGATATAGAGAAAATTGGTTTAGACATGAAGAAAGAATGAATGAAACAAGATTACCAAAAGCAGCATTTAACTACAAGCCAAGAGGTTCAAGGAATGTAGGAAGGCCAATGAAAAGATGGACAGAACAACTGTGAGACGGAACAGGCATTTTGTATAGCCCGTGAAGTGAAGAAGAAGTATGAATAAAAGAAGAAGAAGATGATGATTCTATCTCTGTTCCTCTGGATGTAGATCTTCTCCCAAATGGTGCGTTCCTTTGCATTTTTAAACTGTTTTAATAATTTGGTGTTTACATCAATTTCATGTTTTTTCTGACCAAACGAGAGCAGTAACTGCAGATTTTTCTATTTATCCATTGTCTACATTTCTAATGTGTTCCTTCGTTCTAATGGTTAAATTTCTCTTCGTTTTTGCTATTATTATCATCTTATCACAATCAGCACATATACATAAGAAAAATGAGGAGAAATTTAACAATTAGAACGAAATATCACATTAGAAATGTAAGAATGGATAAGTAAAAAAATCTGCAGTAGCTGCTAATGTTTGGCATGAAAAAAAAACATAAAATAGATGTGAATACCATTCTAATAAAACAGTTAGAAAATACTAAAGAACTAACCATATGGAAGAAGATCTGCATCCAGACGAATAGGGATATAATCATACATTTTGAATTTCCCGGGGAGAAGGATTTTATATGCTTCTTCTTCTTCCTTCCAAGTATTAGGCCAAGGCCTGTTACGATCCTATAGAAATTTTCCCTCCAGCATTTCATAGGACGGCCCAGTGATCTTCGTCCTCTTGGTATATAATTATAAACAGCTTTGGGGATCCGATTTGAACTCATTCTTTCAAGATGGTGTTTCCAATTTAGTTGGTACTGTTTAATATATTCCAAAATTGGCCTACTCTTCAATTCTTTTAAGATATCGGTGTTCCTTTTACGATCCCATCTGGTGTAACCCGCTGTTCTGCGCATGAATCTCATTTCACAAGCAGTTATTCTGCTTTCATGTTGTCTTTTTAGTGTCCATGCTTCACTACCTTAGGTCAACTGGTCTAGCCAAAGTGTTATATAAACGTAATCTGGTGTTTTTTGTACAAGGTATGGTTTCATAACTTGATTAATAATTCCAAACTTTTATTATAACTAGTAATTTTTCCAGGGATATCCTTTTCATCCCAGATAAAGAGATAATATCCAAGATATTTAAATTGATTAGATCTCTCTAAAATTTTATTCTGGAGACAGATTTTACTTTGTATTGGGTATTTCCCATGAAATGCCATAATTTTAGTTTGATTTGATATGCAAGTACTTAATTTCACCAAAAGATGGGGTGGGAGTCTACAACCAGGGCCAGCAACGTAACATTCAACAGTACAGACAGGCTGAGGTTAATATTCAGGGATATTGAAACATGTCCAAAAGAACTCAACTTTTTATGAGGTGAGATGTAACAGATTCAATTATTTACGCAGTGCACTTGCAATGATATATTTTAAGATTATCCCATATAACTCATATAGACATGTGCTAGATAAAATATATTTTTATTTCATTTATTTCGAGTGTTTGAGAGGGAACTATATTTTCTTACACTTAAAGGTAAACATTTATTCGAAAATTGAAAATGCAGTCATACAGTCCAGTTCTGCTAACTGTAGCCGTCTTGTGAAACCAATGACGCTTGGCAGGAGGGAACATTGCCAAGTGGGGGTGGGAACTAGTAACCATACAAAAAACATTTTCTTATTCCATCCATAGTAATTCTGCCCGAGGGCAGGTCTTTCACTGAAATCATGGCATTTTCATGCTATGCAGCTTTACTAGGGAATTATATGTGTAGTGGCTTCCCATTGTTTTCCACAGCGGTGAAGGATGATGATGGCCGGATGATTTTCGGGGACCGTTGGGCCCTAAGCTTCCTGACATTTGTCTTACAGGTGAGGAAAAACCCCGAAAAAAAACCTCACCCAGGAAGCTTGTTCCGACCGGGGATCTTACCAAGGCCCGCTGCGTGACAAGGCAACATGCTACCTAGAGACCACAGCGGTGGACATTTTTCTTATTACTAATAATACATTCTTCTCTCTTCTTCTTCTTTCATGTGATAGACCTAGTGGTCTGTTACGGTCTCAATCTAACGTTTGAAGGGTCTGCCCAAAGATCTCTTGCCTGGTGGCTGGTAATTTAAGATTTGACGTGGTATTCTTGTTCTGCTCATTCTTCTTACGTGAGATTTCCAGTTGTTTCTGTATTTTTGTACATATTCCATGACTGATTCTGTTTGTAACTCTTTGATAATCTCAGAATTCCTTTTATGGTATGTTCTTGAGTAACCCGTAGTATGTCTCATAAATTTCATTGCTGCCGCAGTTAGTCTTTGTTCATCTACACTGTGAATTGTCCAGGCCTCACCTGCCGTAACATAATATCGGTCTGGCCAGTGTTTTGTAAATTCTAGTTCGTGTGTGTTGCTGTACTGTGTTTGGCTTGAAAATATTTTTATAGTTCCTGTGTTCAACGTGTAGTAACTATTATGTTTTCAAAACTGAAGATAGTTGCTGCCAGCACCTACAACCTCGCCCTCCCCTCTTACCGCACCACACACCATAAAGCCCTCAAATGCGGATAAAGAAACCAGAACTGTTAAGTTATGTAGATAGGAAATACACTATGAGGTTTTTTAATATTGTTTATTTTTTAATTATTTCACTAACCTCATACTTCATTTTTTTATAGTTGAGTAATGTTTAATTTTTTCCAAACTGAGAGTTTCTCTTTCTAAACTTTTTTGGTGTTGGTTATGTTTGTTGTTTTAAACCATTTTCCGGACAAATTTTGGAGTGATATTATTTTCTAAACATTGGTTAATGAATTTGATATCTGCAGCTCTTTTGCTTCTAAGTTCTTTTAATTTCAAATATCTTTTAATTTCTATCTTAGTTTTGAAAAATGTTCGTTGAAATGTTGTATGTTTGAAGCCGCCATCTTGTTCCAGTTGTTTACGTTATTCTTGTTTTCCTATGACTTGATAGCCAACTTTATTAAGTTATGTAGATAGGAAATAACACTATGAGGTTTTTTAATATTGTTTATTTTTATTATTCAACTCCCTCATACTTCATTTTTTTATAGTTGTGTAATGTTTAATTTTTTTCCAAATTGAGAGTTTTCTTTTCTAAACTTTTTTGGTGTTGGTTATTATTGTTGTTTTTAACCATTTTCCGGACAAATTTTGGAGTGATATTATTTTCTAAACATTTGTTAATGAATTTGATATCTGCAGCTCTTTTGCTTCTAAGTTCTTTTAATTTCAAATATCTTTTAATTTCTATCTTAATTTTCGAAAAATGTTCGTTGAAATGTTGTATGTTTGAAGCCGCCATCTTGTTCCAGTTGTTTACGTTATTCTTGTTTTCCTATGACTTGATAGCCAACTTTATTAAGTTATGTAGATAGGAAATAACACTATGAGGTTTTTTAATATTGTTTATTTTTTATTATTTCACTCACCTCATACTTCATTTTTTTTATAGTTGTGTAATGTTTAATTTTTTTCCAAATTGAGAGTTTTCTTTTCTAAACTTTTTTGGTGTTGGTTATTGTTGTTTTTAACCATTTTCCGGACAAATTTTGGAGTGATATTATTTTCTAAACATTTGTTAATGAATTTGATATCTGCAGCTCTTTTGCTTCTAAGTTCTTTTAATTTCAAATATCTTTTAATTTCTATCTTAATTTTCCGAAAAATGTTCGTTGAAATGTTGTATGTTTGAAGCCGCCATCTTGTTCCAGTTGTTACGTTATTCTTGTTTTCCTATGACTTGATAGCCAACTTTATTAAGTTATGTAGATAGGAAATAACACTATGAGGTTTTTTAATATTGTTTATTTTTTATTATTTCACTCACCTCATACTTCATTTTTTTATAGTTGTGTAATGTTTAATTTTTTCCAAATTGAGAGTTTTCTTTTCTAAACTTTTTTGGTGTTGGTTATTGTTGTTTTTAACCATTTTCCGGACAAATTTTGGAGTGATATTATTTTCTAAACATTTGTTAATGAATTTGATATCTCACAGCTCTTTTGCTTCTAAGTTCTTTTAATTTCAAATATCTTTTAATTTCTATTCTTAATTTTCGAAAATGTTCGTTGAAATGTTGTATGTTTGAAGCCGCCATCTTGTTCCAGTTGTTTACGTTATTCTTGTTTTCCTATGACTTGATAGCCAACTTTATTAAGTTATGTAGATAGGAAATAACACTATGAGGTTTTTTAATATTGTTTATTTTTTATTATTTCACTCACCTCATACTTCATTTTTTTATAGTTGTGTAATGTTTAATTTTTTCCAAATTGAGAGTTTTCTTTTCTAAACTTTTTTGGTGTTGGTTATTGTTGTTTTAACCATTTTCCGGACAAATTTTGGAGTGATATTATTTTCTAAACATTTGTTAATGAATTTGATATCTGCAGCTCTTTTGCTTCTAAGTTCTTTTAATTTCAAATATCTTTTAATTTCTATCTTAATTTTCGAAAAATGTTCGTTGAAATGTTGTATGTTTGAAGCCGCCATCTTGTTCCAGTTGTTTACGTTATTCTTGTTTCCTATGACTTGATAGCCAACTTTATTAAGTTATGTAGATAGGAAATAACACTATGAGGTTTTTTAATATTGTTTTATTTTTTATTATTATTCACTCACCTCATACTTCATTTTTTTTATAGTTGTGTAATGTTTAATTTTTTTCCAAATTGAGAGTTTTCTTTTCTAAACTTTTTTGGTGTTGGTTATTGTTGTTTTTAACCATTTTCCGGACAAATTTTGGAGTGATATTATTTTTCTAAACATTTGTTTAATGAATTTGATATCTGCAGCTCTTTTGCTTCTAAGTTCTTTTAATTTCAAATTATATTTTAATTTCTATCTTAGTTTTCGAAAATGTTCGTTGAAATGTTGTTTGTTTGAAGCCGCCATCTTGTTTCCAGTTGTTTACGTTATTCTTGTTTTCCTATGACTTGATAGCCAACTTTATTAAGTTATGTAGATAGGAAATAACACTATGAGGTTTTTTAATATTGTTTATTTTTTATTATTTCACTCACCTCATACTTCATTTTTTTATAGTTTTGTAATATGTTTTATTTTTTCCAAATTGAGAGTTTTCTTTTCTAAACTTTTTGGTGTTGGTTATTGTTGTTTTTAACCATTTTTCCGGACAAATTTTGGAGTGATATTATTTTCTAAACATTTGTTAATGAATTTGATATCTGCAGCTCTTTTGCTTCTAAGTTCTTTTAATTTCAAATATCTTTTAATTTCTATCTAATTTTTCGAAAAATGTTCGTTGAATGTTGTATGTTTTGAAGCCGCCATCTTGTTCCAGTTGTTTTACGTTATTCTTGTTTTCCTATGACTTGATAGCCAACTTTATTAAGTTATGTAGATAGAAATAACAACTATGAGGTTTTTTAATATTGTTTATTTTTTATTATTTCACTCACCTCATACTTCATTTTTTTTATAGTTGTGTAATGTTTAATTTTTTTCCAAATTGAGAGTTTTCTTTTCTAAACTTTTTTGGTGTTGGTTATTGTTGTTTTTAACCATTTTCCGGACAAATTTTGGAGTGATATTATTTTCTAAACATTTGTTAATGAATTTGATATCTGCAGCTCTTTTGCTTCTAAGTTCTTTTAATTTCAAATATATTTTAATTTCTATCTTAGTTTTCGAAAAATGTTCGTTGAAATGTTGTTTGTTTGAAGCCGCCATCTTGTTCCAGTTGTTTACGTTATTCTTGTTTTCCTATGACTTGATAGCCAATTTATTAAGTTATGTAGATAGGAAATAACACTATGAGGTTTTTTTAATATTGTTTTATTTTTATTATTTTCACTCACCTCATACTTCATTATGAAGTATGAGGTGAGTGAAATATACAAAAAAAAACAAAACCAGAACTGTAACTATAGATCTGGTTTGTTTACATTACAACTGGAACTTTAGCTCGGAAGAGGTAAAGAGCCAATGAAAGACTACGGATAAGACAAAATAATTGTAAAGTAAGAAAGAGATTGTTGACATTTACCTGACATTTAGCACAAGGACAGTGATCGTGCGATGATGATATCTCGGGTGTGTAGCACAACTCTGAGCTGTCGTTGTGTGTCTGCCAGGTTTCTAGACGTCGTGCCAGCAGCTTCTTCCGACTGTCTTGGCAAGTTCACCATCAAACCACCTGCGCCCCTCACTCCTGTCTGTAACATACCCACATCATGTTCTATAGGGTTTTCCATGTTTAGAAAAATAGTATTGCTGTTATGGGGACTCTGTCGCCACTTGACGCCGCAGGCTGAGTGACAGAGACAGAGATGGAAATATATCTCCCTCTTTTTTTTTCATTCTAGCGTAAGTACAGCATCATCATAAGTTTATGACTCAATTATCTTCACCACTGCTATTAAAATATAAATTATGATCATTCTAATGTGGATACTAAAGAATAACGTTAACATTATTTAGAAATATAATTCTTTAATTATATAAATATAAATACACACACACCACATACACAGGGCTATTAAAACAGAAGAAACAGACTTCAAACATTTATTTCTTCCAAACTACAAAAAATAGAAACACAATTCCAACGTTCCTGGAAAGAGAAAAGTTCAGATTGCACTATTTAATGAATCCAATATGAGTATCATGTGTTACACGACAAAATATCAACACGGTGACTCATTTCTTGCTACACACGAATCGGCTGGTCTCTAGTTATCGAATTCACAGCTTCAACAATTCGATGTCGCAGATATTCAAGAGTGTGTCAGGCATGGGGGGGTAAAAAACACGGTCTTTTACGTATTCCCACAGATATAACTTAGGTCTGCTGAACTGGAAGGCCACCGGCGATGAAGTTGATTTTTATGCTTCTCCTCTTCCAATTCAACGTCCTGTTGTGTCGCCATTTTGATACAAATAATTAACATGATAACAGCGCCAATGCGGCCGTGATCAGAACTTCAAACTTTTCTCTTTCCAGGAACGTTGGAATTGTGTTTCTATTTTTTGTAGTTTGGATGAAATAAATGTTTGAAGTCTGTTCCTTCTTTCTAAATAGCCCTATACATACACAGACACACGCACGCACGTTCACGCACACACACATATATATTTATATATATATTATAATTGTATATGTATAGGGGCCTATATATATATATATATCTATATATATATATATATATAGGCTATTCTATTCTAGGGTGTTCTGCCCAAGGATTGGTCCTTCACTGCAATCATAACATTTTCATGCTATGCTTTACAGTTTTACTAGGGAATTATATGTGTGGTAGCTCCCCGTTGCTTTCCGCACCGGGGATGATGATGATAATGATAGG
The DNA here is from genome assembly GCA_030220185.1 of Diploptera punctata. Classification (NCBI taxonomy): domain Eukaryota; kingdom Metazoa; phylum Arthropoda; class Insecta; order Blattodea; family Blaberidae; genus Diploptera; species Diploptera punctata. Next base: position 20,392 of record JASPKZ010004098.1, on the reverse strand, counting down.
CCAGATAATGTTCGGGGACCTTTTGGGCCTCAAAGTACCTAGCATTTGTCTTACAAGTGAGGAAAAACCCCGGGACAAAACCTCACTCCAGGAAGTTTATCCTGACCGGGAATCGAACCCAACCGATGGAAATATATATTATATATTTTTTGTCTAATGCCACCAGGATGTCTCTTATGATATTTCTGGCTTTCTCCCCTGGCATTGGTAGAATTGTAATCTATTTCTTAGGTTGGGGTACCTGGAAGGCGGAGTTACGTTACCCCCAAACTTAAGCTAAATTCCAGGCCATGGACAACCACAGGGATAATTCTCTTTAAGAAAAAATTCCTATGGTCTGGCCGGGAATCGAACCCGGGACCTCGTGAACAGTAGTCAGTAACGCTGACCACTAGTCCACTGGTCATTATATAGTCTATATGTATATAAAACTCCATGGCGCGACAGGCCTAGAAGGCCCTTGGCATACCAGCCGACTGATGGCCTCACATCCATATGTGTTTATCACAGAGGTAGACGATCATCCAGCCAGTGTACGGATGGCATGTGATCAGCATGTCGGGTCCCCCAGCCATTATAGCTGGTCTTCTCAGCCTGGAGTCGCTTCTTATTGTAGCTACCCAATTACATTACGATGCTGAGTGGGACACCGGTCCCATACTGACCGAAATTCCATGAGAAAATTTCTTTCGCCATGGGGACTCGAACCAGCGCAAGTCTCGTAGCTCTGCGCCAAGGCATCTTACCTTAACCACTCGGTTACGGCGTGGGACACACACACGACGCATATATATATATACATTCATAGTAATTCTGCCCGAAGGCAGGTCCTTCACTGCAATCATCATTCATTTTCATGCTATGCTTGCAGCTTTACTAGGGAATTGTGTAGGTGTGGTAGCTTCCCGTTGCTTTCCACACCGGTGATGGATGATGATGATGATGATGATAATGATGATGATGATGATGATGATAAAGATGATGGCCATATGATTTCGGGGACCGTTTGGGCCTTAAAGTTTTCCTGACATTTGTCTTACAGGTGAGGAAAAACCCCGATAAAAACCTCACCCAGAAAAACTGCCCCGATCGGGGATCGAACCCGGGCCCGCTGCGTGACAAGGCAGCACGCTACCTCGAGATCACAGCGGTGGACACACACACACACATATATATATATATATATATATATATATATATATATATATAATTTAGAGTTATATTATAGATTTTCGCGGATATAAGTATGATTAAGAAAGGTTTCTTGGGTTTTCCGCGCCATGGATTCAAGGTTAGCCTTTGGCCACTGATTCCGACGTTTTAGGTTTTACATATCATAGACAAAGCATGACATGCTATTGGGCAGTGACTAATAATCCATGTGCCGTTAATAATTAAATGTTAGTCAATCGCATTAACATTCTACATTCTACTTCTTCGACTTAAGACCGAGAGCAAAGCAAGACCAGAAGAAAGCTGGAGTCATGAAAGCTGGAAACTAACAAAGCAGTACACAGTAAGAATCAGCTGCTCAAAATGAAGCAGCTAAAAATGACTTGGAACCAACAACACACTAGGCAACAGAAAACTATGAAGACAGTGAAAAGGATGGAAATTTCATTCTTTCCAAAGAAAAACACACGACCAGAAATGTCACTATAGACGAAACAAATATGATAGAGATCAATAACAGATTTATATCTCTACAGAAACTTCCAGACTTACCACCACCTGTCGTCTCTGACGTTAGCAACTTTAATGCATACAATCTAACTCGTATTAATGGAGGAAAAAATCAAGACATCAGCATGAAGTACACTAAAGACCAACTAAGAATCTACACCAAAACTAAATCCTCTTTCGAACATGCAAGGCGTGTACTACAAGACACAAAAATACCATTCCATACGCATCCTACAAAAGAACTCCAACACAAAGGATCACACTAAAAGGACTTCCAACCAAAATAGCAGAAGAAATTCTGCAAGAACTAAAAGACAAGGATTACCCAATATACACAGTAAGACAACTACAAAAAACCAGCTACCAAGACAGATCAAGAGTCAAGACTGCTAATCCAGTTTGGATTCTGACTTTTCGAGAATATGCTGACTTCGAGACTAAAATCTCTCAACTAACAGATATCTTCAATATAAAAATCAAACTTGAGACTCACAAAAAACCATCAGGCGGAATCCAGTGCAATAATTGCCAGGGCTTCGGACATCTAGCAATATGTTGTCACAGAATCGAGAGATGCGTCAGATGTGCCGGAAATCACCGAGTTCAAGAATGCACTGATACAAACTTAAAATGTATAAACTGCAATGAAAACCACGTTGCAAGTTACAGGCGATGTCCAATTTACAAGAAATACGCAAGTTCAAGACCGCAACAAACATCGAAGATTAAAAAAATAAACACCAAAGCCTGAAACACCAAACATCAATACTTCCACACCTAAAATGAAAACACCAACAACTACAGAATCCTCAATCCTAAACCCAGAAAACCTTTTCCAACAACTCCTAACACTCCTAGCAAAAATCATACAAAACCCTCAACTTCTACAGACTACAGTCACACTGCTAAGTCAGCTAACAACTTCAAATCCTTAAACTTTGAATAGAAAAGGACCTCAAGACAACATTTTTAAGACTGAGAATCTTAAGAACATTTTCTCGATTTGATTGCATAGGAGTTGATCATCTTACTTCAAGAACATCCAACTAAAATTTTTCTTCATCTCAAGAACATCTACAAGAAAGCTAGGAGAAGACGGTTTTGCATAGCTCCATAAAATTCTAATCCAACACAAGACGGTACCAACGACACACATTATAGACACGACCGGTTTAACCTTTAAACTAAAATTTTATTCTATAAGATACAAAATTGGTTTCATTCATTTAATAATTTTAATAAAAACAGATGAAAACTAACGAGAAGAGATTTTTTTCTCTTTTTTTTTTAGAATTTCACAACATATCTAATAATAATAACAGTTACGCACAATTTCGTTTTCACTGCGGTCCGCCACATTTAAATGACACGAGAAATAAGTCTTTTGCCAATTTAAGGGTTAACTAGAGCTGTTAACTGTTTTTATTTACCAATTTTTCCACAACACACATCGTTAGTTGTTTCATGTCTTCAAATAAACATAGTTTTGTTCACCTTGCACTTGGTGCAGGTGCACAAGTTGTGAGATGACGTCGCTTGCTGCTGGGTGGACCACGGTGGTGGTGGGGATGAGGACATCGTGGGGTTCCTCGGTGGCAGTGGTGGTGGTGTTATCTGCTGCTGATTCAGTTTCTGAGCAAGATATTCCTCGTAGCTTGGTGGATGCCCCATCTGTAACAAAGAAACTTCCCCGCATTAAAAACACTGCACCGCAACTTTGTATTTTGAATATTTTTATTAAAATATAACAATACTGTAGTAGCCTATTAGTTAATAATTACAGATAATAATAATAATAATAACCATAATAATAATAATAATAATAATAATAAAATTCTTCGCTGAGAATTTCTCTACAATACATGTTTTCCTACAACCCATTGTAAATTTTACTCCTCCATAAATCCTTATTCTCTGCATCGCTCTCTGTTAATCGTCTAAACACCATCACTCCTACGCACTTCTTGAACCCGCTGATGAAAAGGATATCCCTGAAAAAGTTACTAGTTATAATAAAAGTTTGGGAATTATTAATCAAGTTGTGAAACCATCCCTTGTACAAAAAAAAACACCAGATTAAGTTTATATAACACTTTGGCTAGACCAGTGTTGACCTATGGTAGTGAAGCATGGACACTAAAAAGACAACATGAAAGCATAATAATGGCTTGTGAAATGAAATTCATGCGCAGAGAACAAAGGGTTACACCAGATGGCATCGGAAAAGGAACACCGATATATTAAAAGAATTGAAGACTACGCCAATTTTGGAATATATTAAACAGTACCAACTAAATTGGAAACACTATCTTGAAAGAATGAGTTTAAATCGGATTCCCAAAGCTGTTTATAATTATATACCAAGAGGACGAAGATCTCTGGGCCGTCCTATGAAACGCTGGAGGGAAAATTTTCTATAGGATCGTAACAGGCCTTGGCCTAATACTTGGAAGGAAGAAGAAGAAGAAGAAGAAGAACCCGCTATTATTTTGGTCTCTCCTTTCTTCTGTTGTCCTCCGCTTCGAAATTTAATGTCATCTTAGGTTTCTTGTCATGTGACATCCTCTTTACGTAGACAAACCGTTTCGACCTTCTTTCTTCAGTAATTTTTAGATCATCTTTTTGAACATCCATTATTTCTCTGATATTAGTATTTCTAATTTTGTCTCTTCTCGAAATTTTAGAATAATAATAGTAATAATAATAGTAATAATAATAATAATAATAGTAATAATAATAACAATAAACAATAATAACAATAATAATAATAGTGCACCTAATAATCCATAGTAACTAACAAACTAACTAAATCATCGGCACTATCGAATCCGTGGGTTAAGTGGACGCGCAGACAAACTCTCCATACATCTCTGTCCAGAGCTGTTTTCCAATCATCGCCTGTTTAATTTATCTCTCTTAAATCATGGTTAATATTATTTTCCCACTTTATTCTTGGCCTACCTATTGGGCGCTTTCCCTCTAGTTTTCCTACAAGGATATTCCATGCCCCTCTTTCATTCCCCATTCATGCTATGTTAATGGTAGTACGTTATTACTCCATAGTAGTAATAATAACAAAACAATAATAATGATGTTACTAATAACAGTAAAAACAACAAAGCCATGATAATAATAATATTATAATAAAATAATAATAATAATAATAATAATAATAATAATAATAATAAAATAATAATAATAATAATAATAATAATACGTAAGAGAGGTGTATTACTCACTTTGCCCATGGCGACTTCATATGTTGGAGGTGGTGAGTGAGGTGATAGGAGGTAGTTCTGGATAAACGTATTCTGGTGGTTGATCGCTAGAGGTGCTCATCATGGGAGTTTGTAGTGACGTCTGTCTAGGAAGTCCTGTGCTGTTCCCTGACAACAACCCAATTCAAACATCAATATTCGCATGAAATATGTTCAAAAGTTTCACTCAAATACAGAGTGTCTTGTCTTTACTTATATAGGCCAAATATTTTAAAAACCTTTATACATAATATTTCAGCCTGCGTATGTTTTAAAATAAAGTTAAAATGTACCTTCTTAGGTCAGAGCCGTCGTCCTCAACTTATAATATATGTATGATGATTTGTCTGAAGGCCTTTCAGAATCTCTATTCCATCTTCAGCAGGTCTTTCTTCGCTACATTACTTGACGTTCTCGGTGCTGGTCCTATTGTCAATCAAGTAATGTAACGACGAGAGACTTGCTGAAGATGGAAATAGATATTCTGAAAGACCTTCGGACAAAAAAGCATACATCTTTTATAAGTTGAGAACGACGGGTCTGACCCAAGAAGGTACATTTTAACTTTATTTTATTTTATGACTATCCACCTCAACGGTTTTAAACAGTGAATTTTATTACTACTGCGTATGTTTGTTGTTTATAGACTTATAAACCGCTCAGCACGTGATGGATAAGCGAAGTAGGGGGATATAAAAGCATCACTATACCAAACATGCCCACTAATACATGAACAGTCTATGTCACGCATCTGTGTAGATTATTTAATAATAATAATAATAATAGCTCTATTTTACCTGGCAGAGTTAAGGCCTTAAGGCCTTGTCTGCCACTCAACCAGATTTTAAAAAATACAAAAAATAGTCCTACATCTAAATTACAAATATACATAAGCGATTACAATACAATTAATATTGATAATGTATTTTGATTTACTCTAGATTTAACGAATTAAATATATAATATGTACAAGATATATAAAAAACGAGAAAAAGATTATTAATGACGTATAAATTTAAATAAATAGAGAAAAATTGAATAGACAACAGGTAACTGTATAAGCGTGACTTAAAGTGCCAAGTGTGCGGCAACCCCTGATATCTTGAGGAAGGAAATTCCAGGAGCGGGCAGATGCTACTGTGAAGGAAGTAGAATAAGAGGAAGTGCTATGAAGAGGAATTGTTAGCAGACTGTTATCTCGTGACCTAGTGTCAATATTGTGGTAAGAGGATAACTTCTCAAATCTGGACGCCAGGTAACTAGGAGTGTAGGAATTCAGAAGCTTGAAAAGGCGTATTCTGATGAAGATATCTATCATATTCAGAACTAGCTCAGGGACTAATGTAACGTCTCTTACAAGGGAACTGTCAACCATAGCATGCGGAAAACTACCTTAAAATTTCTTCCAGAGAAGCATTGTGATGTACCAGAGCCGTGTCCAAAAGTGATCTGCCCTTTTTTAACTACAAGGCAATAAAATCCAGCTCCTAATATCTCATTTAAACTATAGGGAAGTAATGAAACGCCTGAATTGGTAGATTGCGTAACCATCACTACCTTGCCGTCCGCACCGCGTCCCGCCTCACCCATAATTTAAAAAAATATATTTACAGTTAAAATTTAGGTGTATTAAACTAAAGTCGACCGCCGTAGTCTAGTGGTTTTGATCCTTGCCTCTTGTCCCGAAGGTCGCGGGTTCAAACCCGACTAGGGTCTATGAATTATTAGTGTGGAATAATCGAAGGGACAAATCCTCCGGAAGGGAATTTAAGCGCCAAATACCTCATTTAAACTATAGCGAAATAATAAAATTCCTGACTTGGTGAATTGGATTATCCTGACAATCTGCCCCGCCACACTCCGCTCCGCTCTTATAAAGCAGGGACGTTCATCTGCTTCGCACAGTGGGTGCCATTTCTGGATTCTAGCTTCGATTTTTGTGCCTTGCAGTTGAAAACGCAGATACCTTTTTGGACACGGCCTTTTTACATCACAACGCTTCCTTGGAGAAATTTCAAGGTAGGTTTCGACATGCAATAGTTGATAGTTCCCTTGTTGGTACAATCCATTATGACGTAATATGCTATGTTAATGCATTCCTTGTGCTCGGTTTCTTCTGATCTGCTGACTGTAAGCATTAGATAACGCCTTATCTTCTCGTGAGTAATCAACTGTTGGACATGATTACGGTGGTAATGGACTTACTGTCATTAACTCTTAGGCCCTCGTATCTTTCCGCGCTGCGGGCCCTGCGTCCCTGTGGAAGGCCTCTGCTAGGGTCTCGTATCGCCTCGGCTTCTTTACTTAGTAAACTAGAGCTCCTACCGGGTGGTGTCGTAACTACATACCATTCAATCCTGAAAAAAAAATCCATAAGAACCACTTTATCCATATGTTCAGCTAAATTCATGTTTCTAAAATAAAATACATTATTAATTTATTGAATAAATATAAGAACAGCAATGCTAAATGGTGTCCTATGGAACAGATTTTTTTATATCAATACCCAGCTCTTTTTACGTATGAATGTATATGTGTATTATTGTGTATGATATACTGTATACATAGACTTACATATATTCACTGTTTTTATGTATTTTTATGTGTGGATGTAAGTGTGTAGCAATGCATGTATTTGTTTATATATCTTAATATATAAACATTTCGTGTCACGTTGTTTGTCCGCGATGGAATCCTAAACTACTGAACCGAGTTTAATAAAAATTTTGCACACTGTGTGCAGTTTGATCCAACTTGAGACTTAGGGTAGTTTATAACTAAATTTATAGTCGCATTATTTTTTTATTGCAAATTATTTGTCTATTATTTAACAAATAGTTATAATTATCTGTGAGTTTTCATACGATTCTAACAGATGGCGGTGTAAGGTAATTTTGGTAAGTTATTGGTTTATTATTTAACAAAGAGAGATCCAGGTGGCTGTGCTTTTTGTTGCAACCGCGAATTTCAATTGAATTACAAATATTGATTATTTCATAATTTAAGTGTGTTCAGTGTTTATTTTATTTTAAATATTATTCATTTCCTGTGTAAGTATTAGTTTTAAGTAATATGGCTGAAAGACAGCAACTTAATAAAAAATTTTAACGTATACCTTATCCACAGCAACGTGTGGCCGGAACTTCTAGTTCGTATATATGTTTCTTTCTTTATTCAAGGAAGAGAATATGCACGTACGGCTAAACAGGCCCGTGCGCAATGTGAATTAAAATGTGTGTATTTCCTTTCTTTCGAAAAAAAAGTAAATACATCCCATTACACTGGTCAACCACGATTTTTGTCTCATGAGTATCAATAGTTGTACTTAATGAAGTTTTTTTTTATCGTGTTTTCAAATATGTGTTCAGAATTTCTCCATCACCCACATTTTTTTATTTCAAATTAATTAATGGATTTAAATAATTATTTTTTTAAAATAAACGTTTTTTTCGTCCATTTAGTATTTTGGCGCAGTGAGCGATGAGCATGGGGAACACTTTCATCAGGAGATTTCATCTATGGAAAAGAGATATCAAGGCAAATTGGAACCCTAATATGCTGGCCGATTATTGTTTGACCATCAAGAGGGATGCTCCACTGGCGAAATATAGCAGAAAATCGTCATTTCTTGCTTTCTAGGTGAGTCCGAATGTTCGAATATTATGTAGCTAACGAATGTTAAAAATAATGTTAAAGTGTTTGAAATTATAAATGCCTGTCCTCTCGGAAACCTTGCGTGATGGAGAAAAACCGATATTATATTTGAATTCAGGAGAAAAAATACTATCAGAATCACATATTTTTCTTTCTGAGACAAAAAAGTTTATTTTTTGTTGCTCAGTGTTCTTACTAGGTCAGCTTGTCCGACGTAGGGTTCAATAGGAGGGGAGTAGCCGTATTTTCACACATAATGAGTACAGTTTAACAGCCCTATTCTAGACAATCGCCATAAGTTTTCAGTGTTGTGTTACGGCCGAATGCGGGTATTTTTCTCGATGGCTGAAAAAAAAAACTCACTCATTTGTTGAACTGACCTGTGGAACTTGGACCTTGTTGACCAAGGTCCAGCGATCTCCTGTCCTCGGAGGAGAAGCTGAACTTAGGTTTGGTGCGGCAGATCTTGCACTTGGCTGTGTTGGAACGGGAAGTGGGAGGACACGAGTTCACTGTCCCGCACAAGCAAGACCTCTCCACACTGGGCGAAGAGGCGGACGCCATCCTCTGAAAAATAACAACATGTCATATTTATAAAGTGACCGTACGCTAGACAGATACATATCAAGACGACCGCAGAGTGCAGATAATAATAACTAATATTGTAATATATTTTTTAAATTAGGAATTTCTTTACAATAGAGTAATCTTGCCTACAACCCATTCATTGTAAATTTTACTCCGCTCATTCATCCCTATTATCTATATCGCTCTCTGTTAATTCCTTCTCTCGTGCACCATGCTCCTATACACCCCTTGAAGCTACTGTTCTTTTGATCTCTGCCTTTCTTCTGTTGCCCTACGCTTCAAAATTTAATATCATCTTAGGTACGCCCTGTCACCTGATATCCTCATTGCATGGCCAAAATAATAATAATAATAATAATAATAATAATAATAATAATAATAATAATAATAATAATAATAATAATCATAATAAAAATCATTATTATTATATAATTTTTTTGATTGCGGATGAGCCCATGTAGGACTAACGCAAAGTACTTAGAGGCGTTTCCTTTGAGCCCAAATTTCTTTCATTCTATTGCTATGAGCTTGTTTTTCTATCATCTGTCCAAGTTGTTCCAGTTTTTTTTCTTCGGTTTGTCCTCTTGGTCAACTTGCCACTTATTCACCTTAATTCTAAATATATCCTGTTTGGGATATCTTCTTTAGTAAATTCCTGCCAATTTCAATCCTTTTTGACTTTCATCAATCCACTTCATAGTATCCACTGGAGCTTTATTATTATTATTATTTATTATTATTATTATTATTTATTATTATTATTATTATTATTATTATTATTATTATTATATTATTTATTTATTATTATTATTATTTATTATATTAGATTTCTTTATTATTTTATTATTGTTATTATTATTGATTATTATTATTATTATTATTATTATTATATTATTATTATTTATTATTATTATTATTATTATTATTATTATTATTAGAGTCGTTAACCTTAAATAATAAAACTTTATTCTCGCACTTATATGATATGGATGCGATAACATGGACTCTCTTATTTTAGGGAGGAAAGGAGATTAGAGTATTTGAGATAAGTTCTCAGAAAATTTTTGGGCCAAAAGAGATGAACGACAGGTGAATGGAAAAACTACATAATAGTGAGCTACAATTGTAGGTATAGGAAGCCAGATATAATGAGAACGTTAGTCTCGTAAGACTGGCAATGGCCATGACATTGCACGATGGGATGAAGAGTGCAATGAATGCTTCTTATAGGAAAACCAGAAGGTAAAAGCCAGTTGGTAGACCAGATGAGGTTGGGTGTAGATAAAGAATAGGCATTATCCATGATTTGATAGGAAGTAGATTATGCAAGATATAATTGGAAAACATTAGCTCTATAGAGATTTCTGTAGGCGGCCATGAACCTATGGGTTCGATATAACCGTGATTGGTTAAAGTGACTACAGTGCCTCTGGAGGCCCTTGGGGTAGTGGGATGTTAGGGTTCCCACTTTTCTGGAAATCGCACTTGATATCAGCCGGTTGTCCAGCCCGCCGCCTTACCCAGAACAAGCGTCTGGTACCATTTCCTGTTAGAGGCGAGTCGCCCCAGGACCATAATGCCACCAGAAGTTTGGATCAGTTTAAAAATCCTGACCTCCACCAGGACTCGAACCCTAGACCTTCCGACTTGTAGTGGTAGTCCTTAACACTACGCCTACAGCTGCCCCCGTGATTAGTTAGTTATAATAATTAGAGCGTCAAATACACATCCACTCGCAATTCGAATCTCACTCTCGCGATTCTCGTTCTTCTGCGTAGGGATTGGCGAATTTCGGGAGTGGGTAAGGATTGGCCAAACTCATGTGCGGGAGTGAAATGCAAGCGAGATGACACGGGAGTTACTGTTTGATCATCTTTTTCCCTGAGCAGTGAATGTTATTCATAACAAAATAATGTAGTAACGAACGTTGCATTACTTCATCCTCCGTATTCAATGCGAGAATCCCGGGACTTCTCATTCTCGAGCTCTTGTTACCTATTAGAATTACGCAGGGAACACCGCAAGGAGGTTGGGCGGATCCCAAAAAAAGTAATGTTAGAAAATTGGGCCAAAAACTGTTTCAGGCAGGAAAGGAAACAAAATTAAAATTTTATAAAACAGTTGTAGTCCCCTTACTATTGCCATGGTAGTGAATTTTGGATTTAACTAAAGAGAAGAGAAATATCATAGAAGCAGCTAAAAGGAGATTTCTGAGAAGTGTGGCTGCCTGCAAACTTCGAGATAAAAAGAAGAAGTGAAATATTAGAAATGAGCTAAATATTTTAAAACTTTTAGATAACATAAAATAAGCTAAAAAATAAACTGCGAAAGAAACCTGTTCAAAGAATGAAAGATGATCGCATTCCAAAAAAATATACTTAATACCAATCCAAAGGAGACAGGGATGTTGGTGGAACGAAAAGAGATGGGTTCAACTTTTTGAATGAGAATCTATGAGATCGGAACATCTGGTCCATGCCTCCACCCCTTGGGATACCTTGGTCAGAGAACATACTCCCAAGTCCCAGATACTCGTCCGCCCTTCACTAATCGCGTCCACGTTCAAGGTTCTCGGCAATAAAACCAACTCCTCAGGAGAGGGTGTCGGAGTCGCAACTTCAGGAAAATTTCTGAGCTACATAGTACGTAAGGTCGCTCAATACTGACGACCCCACAGTTGGTTCACGGGCTCCTCGAGCCTAGCGGGAGGGACTGCGGTCGCGATCCCCCGACCAGTCCCCTGTTCTACCTCCAGGGACGCATCCTTCAGCCGTTGGTGAGACCGGCTAGGGCTTGAATCCTCAAGACCCACAGTGTGACACTTTTAGTACATCCAGGAGCTCATCTTCTGGTGACCCACAGTTTGTCCACGAGCCCGTAGGCGTAGCCGAGAATCAGCCACAGTTGATCCCTCTGCAATGGTCCGAGCCATCACCTGGTGTGCCCCCAGGGACGTGTCCTGTTGCAGTTGTGGGACAGCATGGAGCTCGCAAAGCTCCAACATGAGATCAGAACAAAGCCACTGGGCCTTAATCTCGTGATTTGTTGATGATGATGATGATTGTGGTGACTGACTGTTTCAGACAGTTAATCTCCCAAAACCCTCTCGCCATGCGAGAGCACCAAAATCGTGTTCTGGGGGTAAAAGTGTGCTTCACGGAGAGCTGACAGCATGACGAGCCGATTGTTTAAAGGCTATCCGCTCTTAATGTGATCCTTATCAAAACAAAACCATGTGACCTGCCCGCTTTTCATTGGGTTGTGGACACCGACGTACGAGGTCAAAGCAAGTAGTAAGCGGAAAAGTAATTCCTTTCATTAAATTAAATAATACCGTAAACGGTGTTACTTTGGACTCGAGGGGCCACGTTGACAGAATTGGGGCTGTGTTGACATTATAAATTTCTTGCGTGTTTTGGGCTATTTGCACAACAATTGAATGATATAGACATTTCCTTGAAGGCGCACGAATAATTAAGTTGTTTGAAAATAGAATGTTAATTGTGGAGACCACATCTGTGTCACTCTCAACAACAATGAATTGCCAGCAAGGAAAAAATTGTGATTTCGGTTTTACGGGTAAGGACTGGATTTGTTGCGGTAAGATGCAAGATCTGGGTCTGTGGTATGTGTAACAGAGGATCGAAAATTCTCAATATGAATATGAACTATGTGAAGATGAGATGTGAAAAAATGTTTTTTTTTTTTATTTTCTACTGTGGTTTCAAAAATTCATGTTTTCTAATTAGTCCCTGATTGTATAACTACAATAATTATATAAATTTTTGTGTTTTGTTGCGTGTCAGAATTGATATAGAAGTGGAAGTTATTTTGTCAAATTACAGTTATAAAAACATATTAGTAAAGTGGTTTAAAATAAAATATTTATAAAAAGATAAATTGGTGTCAAAGTATACCTACAGGGGTCTACTTGAATTATAGTGAAAACAAATGTGATGTCAAAGTAGCCCCAGCACATGGGCAAAACAGACCTAAACAAAACTCATTGTTGCCTACTAAGTTTTTATTGAGGAGAACAGTACCAAATGGGATTTGTAGTCTAAGGTTCAATTGGTACAATAAATCAATCATAACATTCGATTTTGTCGGCATAAATCATACGAGTTAGACCTTAAAAAACCTTCGAAAATATGTCAAAGTAGTCCCCCGTTTTTACGGTATGTCCTTTTGAATATACTAGTTATTCTTCGTGAATGAAAATAATAATATCAAACAGAAAATATAGTTAATCAATAATTACAACTTAAATAATTCATTGCATATTAATGATGGTACTGATCAATTAGCTAAATCCGCAGCATCTTCTGAGCGTCATTATTCATTTTCAAAGGTGCCCAATATCCTACGTTAAAAAGAAAAACTGTTGGACTATATCATCACTGATTGGAATGAACATTGGATAAGGAGTGCAAATGGTGCTTTGACTAAAGAGCTCTTCTTTCCTACATACACCATAGGAAAATGCAAAACTTTTTTATTCCAAATTCATTTTAATACAATTGTATGATTGGCCATGGAAAATTGGAAGTTATTTTAGGAGATTTAATATTAACCCAGACAGTGACATAATTGTAAATGTCAAGAATCAATACAATCTGTAAAACATGTTTTATTTGATTGTCCTATATTCGAAAGACAACGATTCTGGTTTAAACTACTTTTAATTGATGATGCGGCTTTGCCCTCAATGTGTGAAGTAATTTTCAGAAACAAAAATTATTATAACATTTTATGAAATTCATAAACACATTCATAACAATTTTTAGTATTTTGCTAAGACACTTATAGACGATTTATGCAATTCACACACTCATTCAAATCCATAAGATAATATTTTTGTTTTACAATGTATAGTATAGTATAATATTGTTACAAGCCTTTATGGCGAAATAGGTTTTCAAAATATTTGGAGATTCAATAATAATAAAATAATCTTCTTCTTGTAAGCCCATGTTTCCCTTAACAGAGATTTAGGTGCTCTCCCCCTATAGGGAAGAATTTGAACCATACTATTTAGTTACACTTGTTTTCGGTAGATGTCATTTGAGTTGGTCCGTGGTCAGCTTTCCGCCTCATACTGACATCTAGGAAACCAAGGTAGTACTAGGACGGAAAAACAAATGGAAATTTTGGCTTAGAGGCTTTTCACTTCAGGCTTAAGGACTTTTTACGAGCCTGAAAATCTTCAGACTCGGGACCCACGGCCTTAAATTCCGTCCCGGAGGGGAGGATGATGCATTTGAGTCATGGTTCAGTCGATTCTGATACAAAGAAAATGGCTGAAGTTGTAAAATCTTCCGTGCTGTGCCGTCACCTAAATTTTAAAACACAAAGTCTGGCAAACCTTAAACTAGTGGTAATATATATATATATATATATATATATATATATATATATATATATATATTAATATATATATATGTTCACAAGTTCAGTGAAAAATCTCACCAGCTTTTGTAATGTACCCCATTCAACGATCACATGTCTTATATACTTCACCACATGCTCCCTGTCAATGTGACAGTAGTTGTGGCGCGAATGGCGGAAGAATACATTTGCGCTTGTTTATGTTAGGATCACTCTAAGAAAGGGTGTTAGTATAGGATAATAAAGTGCAGACATATAGGTTTTGAAGCAGGAATAAAGTTGGAAAGAATCATCAGCGAATATATGACGCACTTAAGTGCGCGCACTAATCCAATTACGTTAGCTCATGTTAGTGATATGCAATTTAATGAGGAGTTATTCCTCTTACTAATTACAGATTGTTCTCTGCGGCGCGTTAGAGAATTCGAACCTGCACTCCGCCGAGATATCTCTTGTTACCATGTTACGAAAGAATGAAGATATCTCCGTTTGTAGACATAAAAAAATAATAATAATAATAATCATAATAATAATAATAATATACTATAATAATGATTTATTTTAGCTGGCAGAGTTAAGGCCATAAGGCCTTTCTTCCACTCAACCCAGCGAATAGTAAAATTTATACAAAATTACGTACAATTACATTTTAAGATATTTAAAATACGACTAAACAACATACTACAATGATGATGATCTAATACTAGCTATGCTAACAAAAACATAGAATATATAAAATTAAAATGATATAAAAATAAAGTAAGTAGCTTCCTACATGATTATTAATAGAATGCTCTATATAGTTGTTATGTAGTTATGTTTTCATTGTGTCGAACTTAAGATATCAGTTAATTATAACAATTATATATATATATATATATATATATATATATATATATATATATATATAGTCTCACTAGCACTATCGTACCCGGAGGTTTAATGACCGCGCGGACATAAGCTCTCCACACTTCCCTATCATGAGCTAATGTTTTTCCAATCATCCATATATATAGCTCATTTGCTGCAACAACGTCATAACTAAAAAATCACGATATTTTAATTAATATCACAGGGAAACTTGGAATGACAGCATTTAAAACTTCAAATGCTTCTCCTGAAAAATCGTGATTTTCGAGTTATGACGTTGTTGCAGCAAATGAGCGATCATATATATATATGGTATGATAAGAAAAAATAATATATATAAATATATATATATATATATATATATAATATACACACACACACAATGTTCCAGAAAAGTGTTACAGACTTATAGGGATTGTAGAGGGGACTTAGTAGGTAAAGTTTTGACAAGGAACCCGTGTCCTGGAACGTACCATTTCGATGTAAAATAAGTTTGAAGATCGAAACACAATGGGCTGGTATCGTGTGTCTTGTGTTTCAGAATAAGTATTACAGACATCTAGGGGTTGTACTACACCTATCGAGTCGGAGGAAAATCTTGCACGAATTCTGGCGGCAGCATAATTTTCTTTTTGCAACAATGCACTTTCAGTATGAACGTAAACAAATGAATGAGGGATACTCATAAATTCCTTAGAGACAATTTATTTTATTTTGTTTAATTTAATTTATTTGTAACACATATTATACATACATTTTATTTTTCTGCACTCCTGCTCTATATGAACCTTGAAAATGTCAAATATCACACTCCTCCGTGCGCGCAATGTGCTTAAAAAGGGGTACAACGTTTTTTCTTCTCGTATTAATATATAGATAACATCTTTTTTACATCTATGATTTCTTTTTTACAAATTAATTGTTAAATAATTAATAATTTGTGTCTGGTTAAAGCCCATAACTCTAGGGTATTAACTGGGGATGATTTGAAAACATTAGCTCAGGATAGGGATGCATGGAGAGCTTATGTTCGTGCGGCCATGAACCTACGGGTTTGATAGTGCCAGTGAGTAAGTAAGTAAAGTGGTCGCCCAGCGGTCGAAATTCGACCAGAATTCATTAAATTTTAACTTTGCGACAAATACGTCATTATGCATTAATTTTCGATTTATTTTAAAAATACGAACGATAGGAAATATGTGATATAGCTTGGCTAAGGAATATTTAAAAAAAAACAATAACGTGTCGTTTAACATTTGCATACTATTTATACTATTTACATTTGGCCTATTATTATGTGTACGGAAATATATATCCCTTCTTCTTTGTCTCTCACTCCGAAACGTCAATGTTCTATGTCGAGGCATAATGGAAGTAGATGCGAATATCTAAATATAAAAAAATATAATGAGATTACTGAAACCAAGATTAGACAGGATTTAATTTAAATTTAAGTAATAAAATGTAATCACTTTTTTTAAACCACTAATGACAAATAATAAATAAATAAAGCCTGATATGTCCCTTTAGGGCAAAGGCCTCCCTGTGCAGGGGTTAAGCTCTATTTGAGAGTGTCACCCGGTGAGCTACTCCGTGGTGAGAAGTTGACTTGGATGTAGCACTTGGTTTGTATACACTGTCTGTTCTGTGATTAGTTAATAACAGTTGGCTCTCCATCGTTTCTCCAGCTTTTCCTGCATCTGGCGACTCTGGACCATTGCGCCCCTGCTCGTTCTTTGAAGATGTCAGCCCATCGTCGTCTTGGTCTTCCGCGCTGTCTCTTGCCTGTGTACGGGTCCCACATGGTTGTTTTTATTGTCCACCTGTCGTCCTGTATTCTTGCGACGTGGCCTCCCCACTTCCATTTTTTCCTGATGGCTTTTTGTGCGGGATCAGTTGTTGAGGATATCGCTTGAAGTGTTGTATTCGAGAT
The DNA here is from genome assembly GCA_030220185.1 of Diploptera punctata. Taxonomy (NCBI): domain Eukaryota; kingdom Metazoa; phylum Arthropoda; class Insecta; order Blattodea; family Blaberidae; genus Diploptera; species Diploptera punctata. The sequence goes on along the minus strand of JASPKZ010004098.1, from coordinate 3,019 downwards.
TCTGTCCTTCAGAGTTATGCCTAAGATTTTCCTCTCCATTTTCCTTTGGCATACTTGGAGTGTGTACTTCAGTTTGGCAGTAAGATTCCAAGTTTGGCAGCCATATAACAGTGTTGGAAGAACACAGGTTTGTAGTGTTTCCATTTTGAGTTTCCGGTTGAGTGACTTGTCCAGCAGTATACATTTCAGTGACCAGAACGCCTTCCAGGCGAGAGCTATTCTTCTGCTTATTTCCTTCTCTACTTTCTGATGGAAGGAGAGTAGTTGTCCTAAGTATATGTACTCGCTTACATATTGAAGATCCATTCCATCGACTTTGATTGGGTTTTTTCCGGACCATTAGACATAATTTGTGTCTTGCTTTTGTTCAATCGAAAGGCCTGCAGTTTTGCTAGTTTCTGAGAGCTCTTGTAGGCATTGATTGGAGTTGTTTTTAGGGGATCTGGCGAACAATACCACGTCGTCAGCGAATCTTAAGTTGGATAGCCTGCTCCCGTTTATATTTACTCCGTATTTCTTGTTCCGTTTAGTTTTCGAAATATGTCTTCAAGCACGCATGTAAAAAGTTTAGGAGAAATTGGGTCGCCTTGTCGTACTCCTCTTTGTGAGACTGAATGGTTGTCCCACAATTTCTGTCTTCACCTTGGCATAGCTTTGGCTGTAGATCTTATCCAGAACGCGGATGTAATTGTGTTCGATTCCTTGGGTGTGTAATGCCTGGAGGACACTTGAATGTTCTACTGAGTCGAATGCCTTGTTGTAGTCGACGAATGCTAGATATAATGTATGGTGGTATTCAACTGTCTTTTCTATTATTTGGTTAATTGCTTGGAGATGGTCTGTTGTACTAAAGCCTGAGCGGAATCCGGCTTGTTCTGTTGGCTGGTTTTCGTCCAGGACATTTGTTAGTCTTCTTGTTAGCACTTTTGATACATGAGGATAACTCAATTCACATTGCTGCTGCACAATTTTCTTTTTGCAACAATGCATTTTCAGTATGAACGTAAACAAATGAAAGAGTACACAAATGAATGAGTAATACACATAAATTCCTTAGAGACAATTTATTCTATTTTACTTACTTACTTACTCACTGGCACTATCGAACCCGTAGGTTTCATGGCCCGCGCGGACATAAGCTCTCCATAAATCCCTATCCTGAGCTAATGCTTTCCAATCATTCCCTGTATAATCTACTTCCCTCAAATCATAGTTAATGTTGTTCTCCCACCTCATTCTTGGTCTACCAACTGGGACGTTTTCCCTCTGGCTTTTCCTACAAGAAGCTTCCATGCACGTCTTTCATTCCCCATACGCGCAACATGTCCTGCCCATCGCAGTCTACGAGACTTAACTGTTCTTATTATATCTGGCTTCCTATACAGACCATGTAGTTCGTTGTTATGTAGTCTTCTCCATTCACCTGTCTGTTCATCTCTCTTTGGTCCAAAAATTTTCCTAAGTACTTTATTCTCAAAGACTCGTAATCTCCTTTCCTCCCTTAAAGTAAGAGTCCATGTTTCGCACCCATATAATATAACTGGTAGAATAATAGTTTTATATATTTTCAGCTTAACGTTTTTTGAAAGGAGCTGGGACATCAAAAGTCTCTGCAATGCATAATAGCATGCATTTCCAGAATTGAGCCTATGTTTAATTTCTTTGTGCGTCTCATTCCTATTTGTGATTATTGTTCCTAGGTATTTGAATTCAGGCACTTCCTCAAAATTTCCCTCATTTGTCATTAGCTGTCCATTTCCATTATATACTGAATTTCTACGTGTGACCATATATTTAGTTTTATTTTATTCTATTTTGTTTAATTTAATTTATTTGTAACACATATTATACTTACATTTTATTTTTTTGCGCTCCTTCTCCATATGAACTTCAATTATGCCAAATAACACACTCCTCCGTTCGCGCAATGTGCTTAAGAAGGAGTACAAAGTTTTTTCTTCGCATATATACTGTAGAACATAACGTCCTTTTTTTCATCTATGATTTCTTTTTTAACAAATTAATTGCAAAATAATTAATAATTTGTGTCTGGTTAAAGCCCATAACTCTAGTTAAGAAGAGACTGATCGATATAGACAGACAGTATATAGAAGCAGAGTGTAACCAGAAAATATCGCTCCCCCTGCAGACGGAACTGAAACTTTCGTGGGGAAGGGAGAAATATATTGACTCTTTGGATGGGGATGATAGAAGTGCTATTGCATGGTTTCATTTGGGGGATGGATGGTCCATAATTTAACAAATGATGAAGGCATTAAACTATGCCCACTATGCGATGACCATGAAAACTGGCAGCATATTATAGCATTCTGTAGAGAGACAGAACAACTTAGATTACAGATGCTGCCGGAGAGATTTCTCAGGTCGGATCGAGGGAGAGTGGCGTGTTGGGATCTTCTAGGACGGATCGAGAGTGAATCAAAAACATGCAAATTTTTGGGTACCGTAAGAAAATTGAGATATAAGAAAATTGTAGATTAAGGATATATGTATTAACAATAAGAAGAATCTCAATATGGTCTTTGTTTTCGATCTTTAATCATGTTATATAATAAGTAGGTCGGATAAGTTGAATAGTCTGATAGTGCATTTAATGTCTGCAGGGACGGGGGGAGGGGGGTATGAGCGTGCGGTGTGTATATGTGTGGGGGTGTGTGGGTGTATGTGTGTGTGTGTGTGTGTGTTTTTTTCTAATTTGTTTTCTAGCATTTTTTTTAATATTAATGTACGGAATATGGATGAATGTAGATATGTATTATTGTGATTTAGTGTAGACATAGATTTTACTTATATGTAGCCTGTTATTGTTTTTTGATACAGGTGTATTTGTAGGTATTTATTTATATTATTAGTTTTATTTTTTATTCATGGAAAAATAATGCACGTACGGCCAAGCAGGCCCGTGCGCAATGTAAATGCATATGTATTTTCTTTATTTCTGAAAAAAAAAGTGTATTAATTGGGGATGGTTTGAAAACATTAGCTCAGGATATAAATT